>SNQJ01S0054707.1:10789-29964 GCA_010110895.2 Picea sitchensis
ATGGGTTAGGTTCATGGCCTATTTATGGGCGTGAATCCCAACACACAGGCACACATCCCAATGTGCACAGAGCATGAGATGCACACATCTCAAGGAACATTTTTTTTATGCAGGCATAAATTCCAAGGAAGTATGGATGTCTCAAAGTACATGCTAAAAACATGGCAAGTATGGTTGTCTTGTAAAGCAAGCCATGAGGTATAACGACAACACCTAGGCAACTTTATACTCATTTTTCACGATTTTCATAAGGATCATGAATTTGAGGTATATTTTATGATCATGGGTCATTTGTAAAAGTCTTCCAAATTGCCATTAATGAGCACCATAGTGCATCGTTTGACGTGTGAAGAGGGTGAAATTGAGACAGTTTCAAATTTGGTCGACTTTATAGTCAAATTTCTTAGAATTCTCAAGGATTACAATGGTGAACTTATTTTCTTGTTTTGAGTAATGGAATTAAAGAGAGTCCATTAAATCGGATTTTTGCAAGCTCATATTGTAATGTAATTTGGTATTTTGAGATGATGGAGAACATTAATGTTAACGAGAGGGACTTTGAAGATGAAGTAATATATGTCATCTACATATGTAGTTTGATTTATTTTATTTTATGCTATGTCATCTCATCATTCTGCAAATTAATCATCAATTTATGGGTTTTTGGATAAAGAGCACATTGTTGAAATATTGTAACTTTGAAGAATATTCTATTTAAGAGGGAAGGTTGAATAATACTATTATATTATATTTATTAATTAGGCCCTATTGTGCCTTTGGAAAAGTCATCCCTTTTGTGCCATGACAGTTAAATGTAAATTAAGAGGGTAAAGTGACAGGTCATCCTAGACCTAATTATGGGCTAGATGGACCATTATTTATGAGAGGTCAGTGCCTCATTTGGACACACACACACACCTAGCTCTGCAGTGCACAAGTCTTGGAGGAGAACCTATTGCAACTGGGGGTGACGTCGAGGAGGGTTTTGGTCTATCCATATTGAGGAAGTTTTTGTTGGGTTTTCTCCCCCATGAGGGTTTCCCAGGATAATTTGTGTGTCTCCATTGTTTCTGTTATTGCCTCTCTTTCAATGATCTTATTTATGCAACTAATGTGTTAAATGATTATAATAATAAAGAATAATTGTAACTATTAGTTGTATAATTAAAACTTCAACATGGTATCAGAGCAAGCTTGAAAGGGACCAACTCACAGTTTATAAGAAGTGACTAGCCTCGGCGCACCCTCTCCAAAATCCAGTTTTCAGTATTGCAACTGCTGCAGAATTAGGGTTTCTGCATCAACCCTAAGTGTGATGTTTTACATGTTTAAGGAGGATGTTGGAGGAAGTAACCACATCTGGGAGCTCTCCCTAGGAGGGAGCATCTAGTCCCTAGATAAGAATTTTGAAATATGAAGTTTGAAAAATTAGGGTTTCCCCATAAAACCCTAAGTGGTAGTTGCAGTTGAAGTATCAATTGTAGTTGCAGTTGTAGTTGAAGTATCGATTGCAGTTGCAGTATCAATTGCAGTTGCAGTGCTAGTTCCTTCGTGCTAATTCCTTCATGCTAGTTGCAACACCAATTGTAGTGCTAGCACCAACTACAGTACTAGTTACAGTTAAAGCTTTTGTGAATTGATGGGACTGATTTTTATTGTCCTATTGCGCCTTACCCTAGAAAATATTCAGGTAACTTTAAGTTACAAGTTGAAGCACCTTTTAAGTTTTAAAGGTTCATTATTGCTTGTCGTTGTTGCCGGATTGAGCCACTACTTGCCGATACTATTAGAGGTATGTACTTACATATGTTCAAACTGTATCATTATTCTAAAGGGTATTTGCAGGAGAAAGGATATTTTGTCTAAACAACAATAGTATATCCATAAGGATCTCAGATCCAACACATTTAGAGGAAGAATGCACCCCAGTTTTGATTAATTTGATATGCCTCTATTTGTTATGGCATTATTGTGATATTATGAACATCTAGGTTGTATTTTGATCTATTGAAGTTATCATACTAACTGTTGGTCAAAATTAAATTCAAAGTATTAGATTTATTAAAGTTGAGATTATAGAGTTTATTCCCTAACTCAAATTTCTGTCAAGATAACATATTGTCTTAGTACAGAAGATAGGTTGAAGAAAATACTTGTCATCTTGAGTGAAGGAGACTCGGAAGAAAAGAAAAACACTCATTCTTGAGGACAAGACTCCAGGTTCCAGGTTTGATTGATTAAATTGATAAGATTCAAATTTACACATATCAAGTTTGATAACTGCTAAACATTATAGTTGTGATAGCAATCTTTGAAAAGTTTTATTATTGAATACTTGGTAGTATGTGAGCACTATTAAAATAAATGCTTACTGTAATCATTTAATAGATATAACTAACATCTCCTCTAGGAGAAACTTCTTGTTTGTTTTCAGGTTACCATGGAGGAATGATTGATCACAAAACTAGAAGAGTGTTTCTCTCATTCCTTATTATTGTATTTCTTACTCTTTACCCTTGTTTCAGGCATGTCACAAGTGACAACTCTAAAGGAGCTACTGTGACGATTGTTCTAGCTATTGTTTTATATTATTATAAAGAGTATTATTCTTGTATGTTGTTTCTCCCTTGTTGTTCTTGTTCTGGGAAAGTCATAGGTGATAACCCTGAGGAATCTATAGTGACAGTTGCAGGAGGAAACATATTAGATGAGACATGGAGTAGACTATCCAAGTGTATGCATGACCATATACATCCATGTACCAGAGAACAGGAATAAGAAGCTACTTTTGAGATACAGAGTATCTCATATGGAGATTGATTGTAAGGAGCAGAAGGCTCCAAAGATGACCGAACATTAGAAAAGAACTCACAGTAGACTTGGTCAATGGATAATGAAGCCACCTTGAAAAGAAGATTTTTTTTTTTGAAGTCCTACTCAACTTTTCATATTAAGACTTGGTACTCAACACCAAGTATATCATGGAGAGACTATGAAGCTTTTGTAGACTCAGAAGAAATCAAGACTCGGAGTAAGCATAATCTCATAAAGGATTAGATGGGAAAAAGAGACATCTTCCAGGACTGGAAAACATATGCCATGAGTTGAGAAGACTAGATCGTAGCTTCAGAGACCTCTAGGAGACATGAAATCTCCTGGGAATATTCCCTTGTTTCAATGATAGAGGAGGAAGCCAATCAGAAGGACTGTGATATGGATTTTTCCTTAAGACCAGAAGGGAATTCAGTGATGACTTCCAAGATTGATATAACAGATCAAGCATGCTGCAGATAACAATATAGAGATGTACAAATCCTGATTTGTGTCCAGAGGATTCTCCCAGCAAGAGGGAGAAGACTACGACAATACAATTTCTCCAGTAGTCAGAAGAAGTATATATAGAACAAACATGATTCATTAAAAGAAGCCGACACAGTATGAGATTCAGAGGGAACATGTATGACAATCCCTGTATTTGAGATTGAGTTATTTCCAGTGCCAGTTGGTGCAATACATTAGTCGGTCCATGGAGACATGACTACAATAGACAATTGAGTTACCTCCAGATAATGAGGATAAGCTACCCTCAATGTCATACATTGAGCCACTGTCAGTTTCAAATGAAGTTGTTGTCATGATGGAGTAGAGGTTCTACTCTCAAATTTCAACATCTATTGTGAGAATAGAGAAATCATTCTCATCTTCAAAAATAACAGCTAAAGGTGCAGAGTCTAGGTTCCAGAAGGAACAATTGTAGAAAAAGTAGAGGACATACTCTCAGGTAGTGAGACAAATAGTGCTTTGTAGAAAGAACATAGAACCAACACATGATTATGAAGATTGAGTTGCAGTTGAGCAAGTGTACCAGGTTGGTACAATGTGATGTGAAAATTTGGTTTCGAAGTACATGACAATAAGACTCATGTCTGCAAGTTGAAGAAAGCTCCAAGAGTTTGGTATGGAAGGATTGATAGTTTTCTGATGAGCTTGGGCTTTACCAAGAGTAAAGTTGATCCCAACCTTTGCTTCAAGATTGAGAATGATGGACCAGTTCTATTACTGCTATATGTGGATGACTTATTCTTTACAAATGAAGAAAAGCTCATCACAGATTGTAAGAAGAAGCTTGTCGTTGAATTTGAAATGATGACCTAGGCCCAATGCACTATTTCTTAGGTCTTGAAGTATGGTAGATCCCAAAAGATATTTTCCTTAATCAAGGAAAGTATGTTGTGGAAATTCTGAAGAGATTCGATATGATGGATTGTAGAGCCATGTTCACTCCCGTGGAGACAAATCTAAAGTTATTGGCTGATACTTCATCACAAATAGTTGATGTTAGTCTATACAAACAGATGATTGGTTCGTTGATGTATCTAACGAATATCAGAACAGATATATGACTTGTTGTGAACACCTTGAGTCAATATCTGGTGAATCCCAGACGTGTTCACCTTGTAGTTTCAAATTATGTGATGAGATACCTTAAGGGTACGTTGAACTATGGCCTCTGTTTTACTAGAGATTGTGACTTCAGATTGTATGGCTATAGTGATTCGGATTGGGTTGGAAGTGCTTCAGACAGAAAAATCACTTCAAGATGTTGTTTCAGTTTGGGGTCAGCCATGACTTCATGGCAAAGAAGGAAGCAATCTAGTTTTTCTCTTAGCACTACAGAAGCATAGTACATTGGAGCATGTTCTGCCAGTTGTGAAGTCATGCGGCTTCAGAATTTTTTGAGAGGTTTGTTAGATCTAGAGATGGAATCTACCATGATTCTATGTGATAACCAGAGTTTCATAAAGATGACAGAGAACCCAGTGTTCCATGATAAGATGAAGCACATAGAGATCTAGTATCACTACATTCATGACATGGTGCAGAAGGGAGTTGTAAAGCTCCAATATGTTATCACAAATGAGCAGGTTGAAGATGTGTTGACTAAGCCTCTGTCTCATGTGAAGTTTGAGTACTTCTGAAACAAGCTTGGTGTAGTCTAAAAGGACCTCCCTCGAAAGGGGGATTGATGTTGATGATACTATGGTATTCTGACCAACAATGGGTAGCTTAGTTATGATTTTATATCTTAGGGGATTGATCATCCCTGGGTAGATCCTAAAGGTCCGGTAAGGAAGGTATGTCAGAGTACGTGTGCATGCATATTCCAACTGTGGTTAGTAGTGGTAGATTAGTTAGGATTCTATACCCTAGGGAATATTAAGATTCCTGGGCAGATCTCGAAGGTCCGGTAAGGACAGTCTGTCAGAGTACCACAGATGTTGTTGTTGATGCATCTGCCTCATTCTGTTTCCACATGTTGATGTTGATGTTCTAGCTTGATGTTGTTGATGATGATGATGTTATTCCAACTTCATGTTGTTGATGTTCCAAATTCATGTTGTTGTTGATGATGATGTTACTCCAGCTCCGTGCTGCAGATGATGATGATGTTCAGTTTCTATTGATGTTGATGATGAGAAAAAATCTCGATGACCTATATATATGATTGGCAATATTCTCAACGTTGATGATGATGTCTCCTCATTGTGATGATGTATTGAGTCTAGTTAGTTGTTATTAATGTTGTCAGTAGAATACCCTTCTTGTTAAGGGGGAGTGTTGAAATATTGTAACTTCGAAGAATATTCTACCTAAGAGGGAATGTTGATTAATATTATTATATTATATTTATTAATTAGGCCCTATTGTGCCTTTGGAAAAGTTGGCCCTTATGTGCCTTGACAGTTAAATGTAAATTAAGAGGGTAAAGTGACAGGTCATCCTAGACTTAATTATAGGCTGGCCAAACCACTATTTATGAGAGAGGCCAATGTCTCATTTGGACACACACACACACACACATCTAGCTCTGCAATGCACAAGTCTTGGAGGAGAACCAACTGCAACTGGGGGTGATGTAAAGGAGGGTTTTGGACTATCTATATTGAGGAATTATTTGTTATGTTTTCTCCCCCATGAGGGTTTGCCAAGATAATTTGTGTGTCTCTATTGTTTTTGTGATTGTCTTTCTTTAAGTGATCTTATTTATGCAGCTAATGATTATAATAATAAAGAAGAATCGTAACTGCTAGTTGTATAAGTAAAAATTTAACACACATCATCAAAACTATGCAAATAACCTCAATACGATTAATAAATTAATTCTGAATCAAGTTAGATGTTGCATGTAAATATTTAAAGAAATAAGTGGTGTCTAAGGACTTTCGAATCGATAGATATCGCAAAGATGGAGGCCATCATGAAATGGCCAATTCCTACAAATTTCACTAAAGTTGGGAGTTTTTTGGGGGCAATACAATACTTGTGGAAGTTCATAGATTCATTTTCTGTAGTAGTTGCACCACTCCATGCCATAAAAGCCATTGATAAGAGTTTCTAGTGGGGGAAGAATCAACAAAAGGCCTTTGATGAGCTAAAAATAAAGATCAGTCAAGCACCAATGCTCGCACTACCAAATTTGCAGAAGCCCTTGGAAGTGGAGACATATGCAAGTGGGTATGTCATGAGAGCAACATTAATGCAGGGAGGTAGGCCCGTCTGCTATCATTATGAAGTATTTCATGGGGCGATTCTCAACTACCCTACCTATGAAAATGAGCTCTATGCCTTGGTACAATCTATCAAAAAGTGAAATCATTGTCTGATGGGAAAGGATATGATCATCCACATAGATCACTAGCCACTACAATATTTGCATTCCTAGAGTAAGCCACAAAAAACCAAGCATTACAAGTGGATGGAGTTTTTACAACAATTTCATTTGGTCATCAAGTATAAGAAGGGAAACAAAAACAAGTTGGAAAACATGCTTTCATGACCACCCACATCCAAGATTACAACTTTGTGAACTCTGATGCATATGGAACCTTTTACCCATGATGCATTCAAAGAGGCACACATAGAAGATGAGGACTTCAAGGAGGTGTTTCAACAACTACAGGTCCAAATTAATATAGAAGAAGGTGACGAAAAGGTTGACTATCATTTCTAGAATGGTTTAATCTACAAGTTTGACAATCTATGTGTCCCTAAAGGTGAACGACTACAACTTATCAGAGAGGCTCACACTGCCAAGGTTGTAGAACATTTTGGTGTTGGGAAGACAATTTCCAATTTACAAAGGCATGTGTATTGGCCCAGAATGCAAGAATATGTAGCACAATATATTAGAGAATGTATACTTTGTTGTAACAACAAGCCTAGTAACATGAAGCAAGGTCTATACCATCCCTTACCTATACCCACTCGACCTTGGGAAAGTTTTTCCATGGATTTTGTGGGAGGTTTACCAACCACATGAAAGGGACATGACTATTTATTTGTGGTAGTTGACAGGTTCAACAAAATGTGCATTCTCATACCTTGTAAAAATACCATCAAGGGACATGAAGCAACAAAATTGTTCTTTGAACAGGTCTGGGTGCACTTTGGGATACCCAAGAGCATCATCTCAGATAGGGATACCAGATTTCTTAGTGCATTTTGGACTACATTATGGGAGAAGATGGACACTAAGTTGAAGAGGTCCACAACATTCCATCCAAATATAGATGGACATATAGAAGTAGTCAATAGAACTTTGGTGCATCTTTTGAGGGGCTACAATCAAAAGCGTATGTAGACCTAGGATGAAAATTTGGTCTATATACAACACTCTTATAACATAGAAGCCCACACTTCTATTGGTAAGTCACCTTTTGAAACTTGCTTTAGGTATTTTCCACCTTCACCCTTTGATGTTTGATATGGACAATGAGAAGGAGTGAGTGAGGACCTCATAGGAGATGCATTAAAAGCAAAAAAAATTGTTGAGAAGATCAAGTAGATCCATTTGCAAGTACAAGAGACATTGAAGAAGTCACAGGAAAAGTACAAGGCTAGACATGACCAACAAATAACAAAGAGAACATTTAGAGTGGGAGACAGAGTATGGTTACAACTGAATAAGGAAAGACTACAGGGTCCTGGTAAGATCAAAACTCTACGGTATGGTCCTTTTGAGGTATTATAAAAGGTGGGATATAATTCCTATGGACTCATTTACCCCCATAAATGCACATTTACTCAATAGTGAATCTGGAAAACCTCAAGCTCTATCAGTCGTCCATGCTGGATCAGGAGGAGGAGCAGGTCCTACCTTCCATAGAGGACTTAGCACCATATGCTCAAGCAGAGTTAATAGAGGACATAATTTTGCAGAAGAGGTACAAAAATGAAAGACATGGGCAACATGACCTTTGGAATATTAGTTTGAAAGGACAACTTCTAGGCAAAGTAAAGTGGTACTGAAGGGAGAAGGTAGAGGAAAAATTTCCTCACCTAATCTAGTAAAGATTTTGGGGACCAAAAGCCTCCCTAAATGGGGAGATATGATTCAGATTGGATCATTATATTATTTGTCATCTATCTCAATGCTTTGAGAGTGGAAAACAATTGGAGGAATCGACTTGCAAGGTCATTTTAGTGGCAGGTCCTAGTTTGGAAAATTGGGGTATGGAACCTTCCAGAGCCATTTTGAGGCATTAAACATTTTTTTTGGGTTCTGGTCTCCAAAAATCCATCCCTCACCCTTGATGGTGAACTACACTTCGAGACCTTTTCAACGGTGCAAACCATTCATTAATCGGAGTTTGTATGCAAATGCTATGCTTCCCGCAAGTTTAAGGAATGATGTCAGGAGAAGAAGAAGATGAAGATGACGAGTGTTGGGAGATGCTAGAGGCATTCCAAGAGACAGAAGAGTCTCATGGTTTTAACACTGATTTTTTTTGTATGTGTATGTAGGTTATGCAGGTACTGAAGAAGAAGGGCAACACTCATATGCATTGCTAACATATTTTAATGAAGAATTAAAGTTGGCAGAAGAATGGCTAGCAAAACCTAAGATGGATGAATACTGCACCCAAATTGTAGACCCAATTGATGAAAAATATAAGTTAAAAGGATCATCGAGTCTGTTAGCATTGAGAATCACCCACAGACTGCAAGAGAATAAGCCCAATACCCATCAAAATGTAAATGGATTAAAATGGTTTGAGTAGGTGGATCAACAAGACTTTAAAGGAAAGAAAAGACAACAGATATCACTGCAGATCAATGATGGACCATTGGGCTATGGAGTCATAAGCAGTCTGCTCATCGAAGGAATGTAAGCTCCCTATCAGACAAAATATTTGTATAATGATGAAGAGAAGAATAGGAGAATAACATAAAGACGAATGTTTTCTAAGCAAAGATCCTCTCTGCAAAGAGAATTTAGATGTGTCTGAACAATAAAAAATCATAAATAGGCAAGCTTCCAACAGATCCTCTACCACATCAGGAATCTATCAATCAAAGGCAAATTTTAATCCTTAAAATTTGTGATATGTTCAAACAAGATAAAGAGTAGAACAGAGAACATAGAAGACAAATCTGATGAAACAACTCATATGAATCTTCAATAACAATACAATTTAAAGCTACATTCCCCTCCGACTTACAAACTGAAATACATAGTCATAAACGTTTCTCAAAACCTCCTCCGGTCTTGGGCATGAACCCCCCTCCTCCTTTCATATCATTCCTCTGATGTATTTATAATCAAAATCGTAGGCATATCTTGTTGTTTGGGCGCCTCTTCTCTAGTGTCATGTGTCTTCTCTTGTTTGTCTTGTTCCTTTTGTCAGAAGGAAACTCTGGTCAGTATGGGCATGCAAGAAAAACTGCCCTTTATGTTACTTCGGACTGACAGTCTTCTGTCTCCTTGGCCAGACCCCCCATGCCTCCATTTAAGGATGTAATCGATGATTCAACCACCAGTCCTTCTTTCATTGACTGATTTTTCCTCGGGATCAGGACAAGGCCTAATGCCTAGTTCGTTGCCATGTGCTACTTTCAGATTGGGCCCTATATAAGTACGTGATTGCGGAGGTTTCCAAGGGCGGTTTGGATCCACACCGCTTAACTCCCCACAATTCACCACCAAGTTCCACGTACATCT
The DNA here is from genome assembly GCA_010110895.2 of Picea sitchensis. Lineage (NCBI taxonomy): Eukaryota > Viridiplantae > Streptophyta > Pinopsida > Pinales > Pinaceae > Picea > Picea sitchensis. The sequence goes on from SNQJ01S0054707.1 coordinate 20,793, forward strand.
TCTGCTATACCATGCTTTCGATTGCGGGACAACTCTAGAATTTTAATGTTCAAGCATGTTCCATCCCCACAATAAAATCTGGTTGTCGATCTGCTACAATCTACAATTTTGGAAAGCTCTGCATTTACTGCTACACGCCACTCTTGGATGGACCCTTCTTCCTGTTGCAAAGATCAACGGTTCACAATTACTTCGGGCTTCGAGCCTTTTCAATGCATAGCTCTTACAATCCTCCGAAGTGAGAGATATGCCTCCATGTTTCCTCTTGTTTTGGATGGCCAAGCTTCACTTTGGGAGTTCAGGCTTTGGGATTTTTTCTTCTGCTTACTCGCACAATCCTCCGAAGTCTTGTATTTCCAAAGTGTTAAATCTGGTGCCTCATGGCCTCTTGATTTGGACGCCCGAGATTCACTTTGGGAGTTCGGGCTTCGGGCCTTTTCAATGCATAGCTCTTACAATCCTCTGGAGTGTCGTATCTCCAAAGTGAGAGATCTGCCTCCACGTGTCCTCTTGTTTTGGACAACTGATATTCACTTCGGGAGTTCGGGCTTCAGGGTTTTTTCTTTTGCTTGCTCGCGCAATCCTCTGAAGTGTTGTATTTTTGAAGTGTTAGATCTAGTGTCGCGTGGCCTCTTGATTTAGACGGCCAAGATTCACTTCAGGAGTTCAGGCTTCGAGCCTTTTCAATGCACATCTCTTACAATCCTCTGGAGTGTTGTATCTCCGAAGTGAGAGATCTGCCTCCACATGTCCTCTTGATTTGGACAACCGAGATTCACTTTGGTACTTCAGAAAAAAAATTCTCTAGTGCTTCGCTCCGTAAACCTTCCAGAGTGTTAACTCTCCGAAGTGATAAATCCAGTGACGTGTGTCCTCATTGATGGATGGTCCATATGAACTCCGGGCTTCGAGTCCTCGAGACTCCTTTGCTCACTTAGTTTCTCTTGCTTCCTCCTAGAGTATGAGATCTCTTGACACATGTCCCTATCTTGAAGATCAATGATCCTGAGCGATTGCGGGCTCACAACTTGCACAAAATTTAATTTCCTTTCCGATCCCTGCAATGTGAAGATGCTCGTTCATAGCGGGATTGATATGCACCGTTGATCTGACAACTGAAAATTGAACCCGCTGCCTGCTTGTATTTCGAACCCAAAAAGGACTGCTCTGAACGTTGCATTTTTCTCATAGTTTTTCCCTGCGCATACAACATACTTGGCCATCCTGACTTTATCAACCAGAAGAGGAAAAACTTATAGGAAGGCATGCAAAAAAGAGAGACTCGACAGAGGTGTAGACCTAGGTATTAACAATAACTACATATCACCCATGACAACTTTATGTGCTAACAAAGTCAACATGAGGATTTTGCATGATTGAAAATAAGAGACCAAGAGAGGCATAACAACAACAAGATGGAGATGGCGAAATAGTCTTTGGATGGGAAAAACTGTCACAAAATTTTGGAAAATGACTATAGTGATAAACAAATGATGGCCAAGTAGTAGGACATTCATTTGGAACATCAGCTATAGGTGTATGGAATTGGAAAATGAATAGAAGATATGAGTGAGAGGTCATATATTATGGTCGTCCATGAGGATGAGAGAAATTTTAAATTATGTGTTGATAAGATGATGATTTGGAAAGGACACTTATGGGCCTTACATAATTATAAAGAAATATTTAGTGATGAAAGTAGGGATGAAATGAAACTAGTGAAGAAACAAGTGGATTATTATGATGAAATTGTAGGGAAACCATATGCCTTATTGAAGTATGAGGAAAATATTGAAGAGAATTGGACTAGAAAGTATGCACAACAAGGAAGTGAAGACCTATGAGTTGGTTTAAAGGACACCCAGGAAAACGAAGATGCTACCGAAATCAACAAGAGTTCAAGGATTGAAGATGAGGACAAAGTCCAAGGATATGCACATGAAGGACTACAAGATTTAATTGGTCTGTATCACAAGATCATATGTTCATTAAGTGAGCTTAAAGATATGAAGATTTGGGTGTATTATTTTAGGTTGGATGAAGGATTAATTTCCTTTGGAATTGGGAGGAGCCCACTCAAATTGGCAAATAAAGAAATAATGAGAGATGAAAAAAAAGGGAGATGAATGCCTTACAAATTTTTGAGACATTGATAAGAAATTTGTATGATGAGCTAAAAATGTTGAGGATATATGCAAGGGTAGAAGAAATAGTAAGATCTATACAAGGTTGGTATGAAGAATTGAGGCAATTGAACAATGAGATGGAAAGAGTATGGACATGTTTAAAGAAGAATACAAAGAAGAAATGGAACAACATTTCAAAAAAGTTTATTGTAGGTATCTATGAAGATAGAGTGAGTGAACAACAACAAAATCAAGTTTGGGATCTAGATGGACTTCAACAAATAGAACCCATTTCCAATAGGCCATGAAAATTTTGCACCCTAGGAGTCTGATCCAGGAGCATCTTCCCCCCCCAAGATCATCATTGAAGTTCAAGCCTTTAAAAGGAGAAATCATTATAAGAGGATGTGGTTCCTCATGTGAATGTAACAAAGAGATAAGGATTAAATCAATTTGGTTCATAGGAGGTAGAGTCAAGGTTGTTATTGTTAGTAGTTAGTTGCAATATTTTAGGAAGTTAGTTTATTTGTTATGAGTTGGAAGCAATTAATTCCATGTGTATATAATGTAAGCCTGCGGGAAGACCAAGGAGAGGCCAAGAAAAAGTAGATCATGTTGAAAGAGAGGTGGGAGATGGATAGGATCTGTAGGAGAATCTATGTACAAAGTTGGTTTAATAGAATACTAAGTTTTATGCCTTCACTACTGTGTTTGTGTTTCTCTTTGTTGATGTGTTTTAATGTTTAATTAATCTGTGAATGGATAGCCAGGTTCTAATGTCCCCAAGGTCGAGCCCTGTTGTAAATCATGTCTATGAAGTATAAAGCTTACATTATGAATTGTAATTATGTTTTATAGGATGGTGAGCCAAGTTTATATAAGCTGGTGGGCTTATGTGTTATTAGGCCGTAGAGCCTAAGTGTTAAGGCCGAGAGCCTGCTTTTGTGTATGTAATCATGCAGAACATTAATAAAAAATATAAACACCGCTACGTGCAGACCGACCATGATGAATGAGTGATGGGGGACTAAGCTTCCACAGAATGGGTAAGGGATCGGGGGCTGGAAGGTGGGAAAGAGAGGCTAAGTGTTGAGCCTAAGGGCTAATCCTAGGGGCTTAAGTCCTTGGGAATAATATTTTAATATTATTCCAAAAGCCATGTGAAATATATACTTTTATCCTAAGTTCCTGGAAAAGAGGAACGCATGATGATGGAGTGCATGCAGCTTCATGGGTGACATGTGTCGACCCAGGCACATGCAGTTAAAAACCGCAGAAGTCAGCCGTCGAGGGGGTTCGATCATTCTGTCATCCTCCGCCCGAGTTCCAGTGATGCCCGTCGGAACCCGTTTTGCCTTTGCGTGTGCATCTGCATTGTTTCCTAGTCACACACCCTAAAACTTGTGGGAAATCTGACGGTCTGATCCGTGTCTCCGGGGAAGTCCGAGTATCCCGTATTTGTCTGAGCCATGTGGTGTCATAACTGTGGGTTGTTGTGGCCATGAAGTTCATTTGTGAGCCATTATGTGTCTTCTGAGGAACCCGACACCTAGGTAATCGCCTTAGCCGTGCCGTGTTTTAGCGTGGGTTGTTGCTACCTGTGGGGCGATGCCCATCTGCTTTTGTTGTTGTCATCCCTGTGTGAATGAATGTTGAACCATCGTTGTTGTCCTCCCTGTGTTGGAACGAAGTTGAAGAGGCAGGTTTCCAGGCTTGTGAGCAGCTCTTTCCAGGTGAGAGAGTCCAACACCAGCTACAGAGCTCTGCGAATTCTTGATCTGGTTTGTTGCCGAGACCCAGAGAGGGAGGTGAAGCACCGATGGACTGTGCTTGTGAAGGTGTATACTCCCGGGTGGAACATGCATGTGGGGAATGAGAGTTCATGAGTAGTGGGCGTAAGAAGGCTCCTGGAGAGAATCCTTGCAGTTGCTCTGTGCAGTTTTCCCTGTAACCTCAGCCTAGACTAGGATTCCTTGCCTTGGGTGGAGCTTAGTCCCAGCTCGGGGGTGATCCACTGTTGAGCATGATGAGCAGTGTGGTCTAAGGCTGGGAGGTTCGTGGAAGGCCTACACGTGGGTGGTGGAATTATCATGGTTTCAAAGATAAGTATCAACTTATACTTAATATTATGTTTTGTATGCCTGTAATGCTTATATGTATCACGTATTCTGTTGTGAATATGAATTATTGTTAATGACAGGGATTAATTATGTTAGGAGTAATCTGGTGCTTACTCTGAGTTAAATCTGTTTAATATGACTTAAATGCATGTTATTAATTAAGTATGAGAATGATGTTGTTCTACACAGTAGCATTTGCCCGACCTTTGGGATGACAGTCGGGGGCGTTACAGTTTGGTATCAAATCCAGGTTTCAACACTAAGCCTGGATGGGCCGGATAAGTGGTATTTGGACCGAGGTTTTGAGAAGAAATTGTGTCTGGAGGACTAATTTCAGACCTTAGAATGTTTCTGAGTGTCAACGGGCTACTTGACCATGTTACAAAGCTCAGGAGGTGTAGCGGTATTATAAAACTGCAGCCGGTGTGGTATATGGCCACAAGGAGAGAGATAACTCCACACCAGAAGTGTTGGAGCCATAGGATATGTTCGGGAGGAAAGGAGAACCCTCACGATCGTCAGATCTGGAGAACATGCACAAGGCTTAAAACCCTTTGGAGTTGCACAGGAGTGTGGAAATCGTGATACATGAAATCCTGAATTCATCAAGACCGTCCATCGGAAAGGACGTGTGGAGAGCAATCAACCTTTCGCTGACTCGTAACTTGAAATGGTCAAAGGGTGAGCTCGTGAGAATTCACGAAACGCGAATTCACGATTGGATCACAACCGTCGATCTAAGAGAGATCTGGATCATTAATTGTCTAGGAAGAAATCGACATTTCGGGAATAGGGAGGACGAAGGTGGAAAATCCTTCGACCTCGTGACACACAAAATCCTGATATGCAAAATGTTGACGAGATATGAGTCGTTAGATTGCAGGGAATCAAGACCATTGGATCAAGTAGATGATAGACCGTAATTTTGGAATTTCGGCAAACGAAATTTTGAGATGTATAGATGCACGAACTCCTGATGCCCGAAACTCCAAAATGAAAAGTAAAAGTAGTGGGGCCCCTTGACATCACTGGGAGTGAGGTGGACCTTCTTAAGGACACCATATGTCACTACCTTGGTGGGCAACCACTGTGTTGTGGGCCCGAAGGGTAAGGAAATCAAATTTTTGGAAGTCGGGAGTTGGAGAGGGAAGCGAGTGCGAGAACCTTCGGGACAAAAACCCCAAAACCCGAAGCCCCAAAATCCCGAAGCCCCAAAATCCCGAAACTCGAAGTTTCGTTTGGAAAACCTTGTAGCACCTAGCAGTGTAGAATTTGATCACGGCCCGTGGACGCATGAGCTAGGGACTAAGAAAATGGGGGCTATCGCCGGAAATTGCAGAGCCAAACAGAGCTCAAAAAATTTGTAGAATCGAAACGTTTTCTTATTCGCATTGGTTTATGAATGTGGTAGTTTTATTAAGGGTTTAAGGCCTGACAAACTTCGGTTGACTACACGTTGTGTGTGCAGAGTTCAACGAGTGTCAGGACAACCACGAATCGATGTCGAATATAAAAATGGAAGAGGTGTGGATTGCCTCCAATTCAGAGAATGAAAGAGAAGGAAGGGATGTCAACTTGGGAGTCGAAGGATCAAACTCTAATGGGCACGGAAGAGAATTGGATAAGGAAGGGAATGTGATGAAAATCATTGAAAGATTGCAGAGAGAGGCCCAGGCTCGCCGAGCTGATAGCCGAAAGCTCATGAGGGTCAGGGATCGGCAGGGTGAATTCAATTTAAAGATGTTGAAGAGTCTGGAAAGAATAGAAAAGAAATTGGAAAAAGAGAGTGACTCAAGAAAAATAGGGAGTCGCAGGACCCCTGAGAGAAAAAGAAGATCGAGGAGTGGTAGCAAACATCGTCGTCGCTCCCCAAAGCATTTCGATAAGGAAGCACAGAGTAGTTCAAGCCCATCCCCTACTAGAAAACACCGAAGATATGGAGTGGATGAATTGAAAGGGGAGATGAGCAAGATTAAGCCTCCTACGTTTGATGGAGAACATAAGAAGGAGGGAGATTCTGAAACATGGTTGCTTGGCATGAGGAAATATTTCCAACTGCAGAATTATTCCCCTCATGCAGAAGGAAGAATTGCGATGTATCAACTAAAAGGAAAACCATCCATGTGGTGGGATCAGCTTGTGCAGGTGCATCACGTTAGAGAGAAAGATATCACATGGAAGGAATTCAAGAGGTATTTCGAGAGGAAATACCTAACTAAAAGATACTATGATAGAAAGATGAAGGAGTTCTTCGAACTGAAGCTGGGCAGCATGACCATTGATGAATACTAATGAAGGTTTTTGGAATTACTAAAGTATGTTCCATTCATCAAAGATGAGGCTGTCAAGATTCAGAGGTATCTGAGTGGACTGCCACCTCCCATTGGTGCCAAGATTCAGTATGATGATACTAAGACTACGGAAGAAACAATAAGAAGAGAGAAATGCTTATATGAGNGGATGGACTGGTTGCACCAGCACCATGCACTCTTGGACTGTCATAACAAGGATTTTAAATGCCTGGATGAGGAGGGGAATCAGAAAACGGTCCAAGGAATTCCCAGAGCTATGGTTGTTAGAGAAATCTCAGCAATGCAGTTGAAAAAGTGTTACATGAAAGGCTGTCAATTGTTTGCAGCACGTATGGAGGAAGCATCCAGAGATGAAGTCTCAAATATTGGAGACCATGAGGTACTAACAGAGTTTGAAGACATATTTCAGGAGGTACCCAGACTACCTCTGAAGAGAGATATCAATTTCTCTATAAATTTGATGCCTGGAGAAACTCCAGTGTCGAAAGCTTCTTATAGAATGAGTACGCCAGAGATGAAAGAGTTGCAATTGTAGCTTGAAGAGCTTCTAAAGAAGGGGTACATTCACCCAAGTGTGTCACCTTGGGGTGCCCTAGTCTTGTTTGTGAAGAAGAAGGATAGGACGTTGAGGTTGTGCATTGATTTCAGACAATTGAACAAAGTAACTGTCAAGAACAAGTATCCTCTGTCGAGGATCAACGATCTTTTCGATCAGTTGAAAGGTGCAAAAATATTTTCGAAGATAGACCTCAGATCGGGATATCACCAGGTAAGAATAAAGGATGAAGACATTAGCAAGACCGCCTTTAGAACAAGGTATGGTCATTACGAGTTCACAGTGGTACCGTTTGGGCTGTCGAATGCACCTGTTGTTTTTATGTGCTTGATGAATGGTGTATTCAGGGACTATCTAGACAAGTTTGTCATAGTCTTCCTGGATGAAATTTTGGTGTATTCCAAGTCAGAGGAAGAGCATGAACAACACCTGAGGATGGTGCTGCAAGTGTTGAGAGAACACCAGTTGTATGCCAAGTTAAGCAAATGCTCATTTTATCAAAGGCAGATCCATTACTTGGGGCACATTATTTCAGAAGAAGGGATCGTCGTGGATCCTGAGAAGGTTGAGGCCATAAGAGAATGGTCAGCGCCAAGGAATTTGGCGGAAGTTATATCCTTTATGGGTCTAGCGAGCTATTACAGAAGGTTTATCGTAGGGTTCTCAAAGATAGCTCACCCTATCACTTCCTTGCAAAGGAAGGAGGAAAAGTTTCAGTGGACTAAAGAGTGTGAGAAAAGTTTCCAACGATTGAAGCAGTTGTTAACCAGCGCTCCAATATTGAGGATTGCAGATCCAAATGTGGATTTCATGGTGTGAACATATGCGTGTAAAGAAGGGTTGGGAGGAGTTCTCAGTCAGAATGGATTTGTAATATGTTATGAGTCTAAGAAGCTGAAACAACATGAAAATAATTATACAACTCATGATTTGGAGTTGGCAGCAATCATTCACGCTCTGAGGAAATGGAGGCATTACCTCATGGGAAGGAGGTTTGAACTCAGAATAGACCATAACGGTCTGAAATATTTGTTTGATCAGCCAACCTTAAATGCTAGACAAAGTAGGTGGCTGGAAATTCTGTGTGAGTACGACTTTGAGATCAAGCATATCAAAGGAAAGGAGAATAAAGTGGTTGATGCACTCAACAGGAGGGTGCATGAATTACATGTTACAACCATTAGCATGTATCGAAATGATATTAAAAGCAGAATTCTGGAGGCTACAAATGTAGATCTATATTACAGAGAATTGGTAGCCAAGCTACAACAGGGTAAGATGCCACATAAGATGGAAATTTATAAATTGGAAACCGATGGAATATTCTTGTAGAAGAATAGAATTTGTGTACCCAATGTCCAGTGCTTGAAACAAATGATCTTGCAAGAGATGCATAATGTGCCTTATGCAGGGCACCCTGGATATCAAAAAACAGTAGCAACGGTCAAGAGCCATTACTTTTGGCCGGGTATGAAGAGAGAGATCGTTGAATACATCGCCAGATGTATGGAGTGCCAGAAAGTTAAAGCTGAGCATAGGCACCCAGTAGGGTTGCTGCAACCTTTACCCATTCCTGAGTGGAAGTGGGAAGTAGTAACGATGGATTTTATTACAAGATTGTCCAGAACAAGCAAGCTGCATGATTCGATCATGGTGGTGGTGGAAAAGATTACAAAAGCTGCCCATTTTATTCCACTGAAAACTACTCACAAAGCAGCATATGTTGCTGATATTTTCATAAAGGAAGTGGCACGATTGCACGGAATTCCTAAAATGATTGTGTCTGACAAAGACCCGAAATTCACCTAAAATTTCTGGAAAGGATTGTTCAAAGGATTCAAAACGAATCTGAACTTTAGTACGGCTTATCATCCCGAGTCTGATGGATAGACATAGAGGGTGAACAGAGTAATAAAAGACATACTGAGAATGTATGTGATGGACAAACCATCAAGATGGGAAGACTACCTGCACTTGGTAGAATTCGCCTACAACAATGGGTATCATGCATCGTTGAAGATGATCCCATTTGAAGCACTTTATGGAAGAAAGTGCAAT
>SNQJ01S0054707.1:30014-46001 GCA_010110895.2 Picea sitchensis
AGCTAACAGGAGTTCCCTGAAGCTGGGAAGTTGTGCCAAGTTGACAGCCATATTTTGTGGGCCATTTGAAATCCTGGAAATGATTAGGCCAGTTGCATATATGCTTGCATTACCTACATCTATGACTGTACATAATGTGTTTGATGTTTCATTGCTTAAGAAATATATATCAGATGCTAATCATGTTATCGATTGGAATGTGATTCAGGTGGAACAAGAAGGTGTCCTACAAGTGCATCCTGTGCACATATTGGACAGGAAAAACAAATAGCTCCGGAATCGAGCTATAGGGCTTGTAAAGGTCCAGTGGACCTGGTACGGTCCTGAGGACGCGACATGGGAGCATGAAGATGTTATGTGGGCAGAGTACCCGCATCTTTTTGAAAATTTTGAAAAGCTTGCAGATGCAGTGTAAAGTTGCACTTAGGACAGTGCAAAAATAAGGGGAGGGGATTGTAATGTCCCCAAGGTCGAGCCCTATTGTAAATCATGGCTATTAAGTATAAAGCTTACATTATGAATTGTAATTATGTTTTATAGGCTGGTGAGCCAAGTTTATATAAGCTGGTGGGCTTATGTCTTATTAGGCCGGAGAGCCTAAGTGTTAAGGACGGGAGCCTGCTTTTGTGTATGTAATCATGCAGAAAATTAATAAAAAATATAAACACCGTTGCGTGCAGACCGACCACGATGAATGAGTGATGGGGGACTAAGATTCCACAGAATGAGTAAGGGATTGGGGGCTGGAAGGTGGGAAAGAGAGGCTAAGTGTTGAGCCTAGGGGCTTAAGTCCTTGGGAATAATATTTTAGTATTATTCCAAAAGTCATGTGAAATATATACTTTTATCCTAAGTTCCTGGAAAAGAGGAACGCATGTTGATGGAGTGCATGCAACTTCATGGGTGACATGTGTCGACCCAGGCACATGCAGTTAAAAACTACAGAAGTCAATCATGGAGGGGGTTCGGTCATTCTATCATCCTCCGCTTGAGTTCCAGTGATGCCCGTCGGAACCTGTTTTTCCTCTGCGTGTGCATCTGCATTGTTTCCTGGTCACACACCCTGAAACCCGTGGGAAATCCAATGGACTGATTCGTGTCTCTGGGGAAGTTCAAGTATCTCATATTTGTCTAAGTCGTGTGGTGTCATAACTGTGGGATGTTGTGGCCACACAGTTCATTCGTGAGTTGTTTTGTGTCTTATGAGGAACCCAACACCTAGGTAATCGCCTTAGCCTTAGCCGTGTTTTAGAGTGGGTTGTTGCTGCCTGTGGGGCGATGCCCATCTGCTGTTGTTGCTATCATCCATGTGTGAATGAATGTTGAACCGTTGTTGTTGTCCTCCCTATGTTGGAACGAAGTTGAAGAGGCAGGTTGTCAGGCCTGTGAGTAGCTCTCTCCAGGTGAGAGAGTCTGCTAGGAAGTGGTTTTCTCCTAGAGAGAGTCCAACACCAGCTACAAAGCTCTGAGAATTCTTGATCTGACCTATTACCGAGACCCAGAGAGGGAGGTGAAGCACCGATGGACTGTGCTTGTGAAGGTGTATACTCCCGGGTGGAACAGGCATGTGGGGAATGAGAGTCCGTGAGTAGTGGGCGTAAGAAGGCTCCTGGAGAGAATCCTTCCAGTTGCTTTGTGCGGTTTTCCCTGTAACCTCAGCCTAGACTAGGATTCCTTGCCTTGGGTGGAGCTTAGTCCCAGCTTGGGGTTGACCCACTACTGAGCATGATGAGCAGTGTGATCTAAGGTTGGTAGGTTCGTGGAAGGCCTGCACGTGGTTGGTGGAATTACCATGGTTTCAAAGATAAGTATCAGCTTATGCTTAATATTATGTTTTGCATACCTGTAATGCTTATATGTATCGCGTATTATGTTGTGCATATGAATTATTGTTAATGACAGGGATTAATTATGTTAGCAGTAATCTGGTGCTTACTCTGAGTTAAATGTGTTTAATATGACTTAAATGCATGTTATTAATTAAGTATGAGAATGATGTTGTTCTACATAGTAGTGTTTGCCCGACCATTGGGATCACGGTCGGGAGCGTTACACAGGTTATGTGTATACCATGTAATGTTAAATCATGGACGACATATTACGGTGAGGGAATAAAATAGTCTCCGTGGGAAACAAAATAGAACCTATAGCTCAATCCCTAATTGAAATTGGGTATTTTGATTACAGAGAAGAATAAACTTTGTGTGAATGAAGAAAGGTCGAGCAATCTCAGCTTGAAGTTTCTGGAAGGAGTATAGTCTTTGTGAATATGATTCCTATGAATGTGATTGACTCCAATGTCTTGAATCTAAGTTATGGCTTTAAAATTTAAGAATCAAAATCGCCAGGTAAGGGTTGAGGATTGGTTCTACTATTATTTGGGTTTTCTTTCAGATGTGCTTTTGCTTGTTTTCTTGTCGTTGTAGTTCCAGCATTGGAATACTTCGTATTGGTTGATGCATACAAGTCGCGATAGCATGGAGGTCAACAATCTGAACATTTTGAATTCAAGTCGATGAAATATGGATCAACAAGGCCATGTGTAGAGGTCATGGATTGATCTATTTTCACATGCATGGTTGTAGTATTGATATAAGTAAAAAAAAAAGGCACCTTGGGAGTAAGTTGAGAACATAGGAAAATCGTGAAAGAGTGCGTGGGAAAATCAAGATCTGTTTGTTGTGGGTTTAATAACAAGACTGGAAGGATACATTGTATTGTTGATAAGCACATGGTATTATGGTGAAGATCATATTTGCAGATCTAGCATTGAGAAGTGCAGTTTGATCTAATGGTCGACTGATTGAACTAAGTATTGGAACAATGGAAACATGGTTGCAGATATGGTATCATCCTAGGGTATTTTGGTAATAGTTACATGAATACAATTTTTCTATAACAATTATAATTAGCTATAATCAAAAGGGATATCAAGTGCCAGAGAATTTGAGTTGGCAGAAGTCAAGCGAGCGGGTTTACTAAATTATGTAGCAACTATTATGGTAACCACTATAGGAAACAAAGTTCATGTAACCATTCCAAGGCTTAGGGATTTGGCATAGAAGAGATGGTTCCTGGAAGGACTGAGGGGCTTACAAGGGCCCTATTTCCATCAATAAAAAATGTGGGGACACTACTTGATGCGAAGAAAATTTATGCTAGTAACACATCATAACAACTTTAAATATTTATTTGATCAACAAAATCTAAAAGCTAGGAAATAAATATGGCTAGAGTTTAAAATCAATCACATCAAAGGAAAGAGAGTGAGGTTGTGGGTGATTTCAGCATAAGAATGCATGTAGAAATGATTAGCATATGAAATTCATATTTGGAGATGAGGATTGTTGAATACCTTAAGTTAGATGACCATTACCTCCAGATAAAGGAAGGGTCACAACAAGACAAAATGCAACAAAAGTATGAAGGGTATAAGATGGTAGATGAAGGCATTCTCATGCGTAAAGATTGTATGTATTCCTAACTCTCTTGAGTTGAGGAAGGTCATCTTAAATGAGATGCATAATGTGTCGTATTCTGATCAGTGAAGGTACCAAAATACAATTACAACAATGAGGGAGAAATAATTTCAATTGGGAATGAAAAAGGATGTTGTTGAATACATATCAATATGTATGGAGTGTTAAACAGTTAAATCATAACATAGACATCCAACTAGTTCATTACTTCCATTACCAGTACCATACTGGAAATGCGAAGCAGTGACCATTGACTTCACCACTAGATTGCCAAGGCCAGTGAGGAAACATGACCCTGTCAAGGTAGTGGTGCACAAGATAACAAATAATGCCCAATTTTCTCTTGTTAAGTGCTATGCAAGACACAAAAACATATTAAATATTTACATGAAAGAAGTTTCAAGATTACATGGAATTTTAAAATTCGTTAAATCTAATAGAGACAAGAAGTTCACTTTGAATTTTTAGAAAGGATTATTCAAGGCATCTGGTAAACTAGGTTGCAAAGTGAACCTAGCTTATTTGGGTGCAATAATAACATGTTTTATCGACATCAACACCTTCCATTTTTTCTAATAAATTTATCTCTAAAATCATTATGTCAATTATTGAAAATAAGAAACACTCCTGAATTAACCTTGTTTTTTTCTTTTCAAGATACTTGGAAATTTTATGCAAGTCTCAAAGGTGAAAATATCCCTTTCCACAAGCTTAAACTAGTCATTCCAATATAACCTCCAACCTCCAATACACAGAGTGTCAGAGATAAACCTATTTTCCTACCGATACATCCTTTATCAATGATCATGTGTCTTCTCCTCCAACAGGTGAAGGTCATCCCAACACTTAGTTTTTCTTCAATTTTTTCTCTTATGAAAACCTTATCAGAAGAATATCCTTTTTTTGCTTCAACAAAGTGGAAGCAGATTTACTTTTAGGTTCCAATACATCATGACTAAATTTTCTTTCCCTAGATACATTGAAGACAAATTCTTATTTTTTCCTCGATACACCAGAGACAGATTCTTATTTTTGCATTGATACACCGGAGACAGACTCTTATTTTGGTGTTGATATACCGGAGACAACCCTTTGTCCTGTCGATACACATGAGCTTGTGGTGGAGGGAAAATGCATGTTAAACGTTGATGTATTGGAGGTGAAATCGATTTATCCCTCCCACACACCGACGTAAAAAATTGTTTTTCCTTTGATATGCCAATAGGCCCTGTGACATTTTCACGTGCGAACGATCACATCACATTGAATTTGATGCTCGTAAAATCTCTTGAAAACATTGTTCACCCCATTTGCATTACCATTTAGATCACTCGATCTCCCAAACAACGAAAAATCCTCTTCATCGATGGCATCGAGCCCCCAACAACCAATATTTTCTTCTCGACGTTATTCATCACCGGTAAGCATGCCCAAAACCTAACCTCGCATCGTGTTTTTCTTTTCTCATTCTAGGCTTTAAGTATAGGAAGAATAGCCTATGGTTCACCCCCATGAGCTTTGTTTTCATTTATCTCTCCCAAGTCTATCTTTAAAAAATACCTCTGATCACTTAGCGAATGAACACAAGAGAAAGAGGGTGGAGGAAGGAGAGGAAACCATGTTATCATGTTTCCTTCCCCTACGCCCCAATATCTTACTCATACCCCGAATATCCATGACTTCTCCCATCGACCAAGCCTAGCTGCCACTTTTTTCCCTTCACATTCCCTCTCCTCTCGGCCCTCTCTCAATACTATGTGAGAAACCTAAAAACCCGAGAATTGAGCATGTGAGAATCTTTAGTTTCATTCCCCTTCCTAGCCCCCATTTTCACCTTAGCAAGAGGAGTAAGGGGATCTGTCAATTAGACAAGTAGAACCAACAACTATTTTAACTAGTGCTCGAAGAGTCGAACATTGAAAATGTCGAAGGGAAAACAATTGTATCATCAAGGAATGACATTTTCTTGCCGATACATCCTGTATCGGTGAGGAAACGATGTTCTTTCCAATTTCCTAAACATCCCTAATAAATGCTCAGATCCATAGTGAATGTCATCCATCTCTCAAATTGCTTCCCATATGAAGTTAATAAATGTCAGATCTTTTATTTTCATGTTCATTTTCTCAATATCACTTGAATTGATAGCAAAATTTGTTTTTGTGGCATGATTGTGTTTTGTGTTGTAGGTCTAACTATGTCTCCACCCAAAAGAGGATCATAGAATCCAGAGAAGGTCTCGGTTGAAGAAGTTCCTACACCCAGGGAGGAGGAAGAAGAAGAAGTTGAGACACCGGGGACAATATATGATGACACCAAGTGCCTCATTGATAAGGAAATTGCTTTCAAATGGGAAGAGATATATTAGATGTTCAAATGAGAATGAAAATAAAAGATCTGACATTTATTGATTTCATATGGGAAGAAATTTGAGAGATGGACGACATTGGTTGTGGGTCTGTGCACTTATTAGGGATTTTGAGGAAATCGACAAGAATGTCATTTCCTTGTCGATACAAGTTGTGTTAGCACTGAAAGTCACACTTTGACTGCTAAAGTGTAAGCTCAACACCCATCATAATGTAAAAGATAATTTGGTTTTGAATAGGTGGATCAACAAGATGGAGAAAGAAAGAGAGAGGGTCGCAAGCTGCAGATCAGTATGCTACACCAATGGGCAATGGAGTCACAAACATCCCACTCATCGAAGGCACAAAAGCTGCTTAACATAAAACAAGATTATATGTTGATAGGTGGAAGAAATGAAGAAGGAAGCATAAGATAGAATGTTCAGTAAATAAATATCCTCTCAATTTAATGAATCAACAAATACTTGAATATAAACAATGACCGATGGGCAAAATACAGTAGATCCTCTGCTGCTTAGGGATCCATAAATCATTGACATCCTTTGATCCTCAAATCTGAAATATATTCAAATAAGAAGAAATATAGATAGAACAGTTACAATCTGAAATCTCAACTCTCATGAGTCTCCAATCGCAGTGATGCTTACAATAAAAAAAATGCCCACATGCTTACAAATGAACACACATAGGAAAATTGCCTGCTACATCTCTTTATAGCCTCTCTTGGCTCATCAATCCTTCTCCAAGATATATCTCCCTCTTTAAATATAAAATAACATCCAAATAACCTAAGGAGGTCGAATCCCATCTCCTCCATTGGATTCTAAGCCTTGGAGATAGGTGGCAACAGTCAAAGAGACAAAAATCCAACAAACTGTTGATTTTCAAGAATTTGTTGGAAGTCATTAATAAATTGTTTCCACCTCATGCATGAGGCCTTTGATGGAGACAAATCTTAGGTGCAGGTGTCCCTTGATATCTAACTGATCCTTGAGAATCCATTTTAACTCTCCTTGACATGTGGCAACCTCCCAACAAGGCGAATATTAAAACCGTGACCGCTACAGGAAATTAGTACGCAGCGCCTACTTCTATATCCAATATCTCTCAAACCAAAAGACATTTTGAAAAACCGAGAGAGATTTTTGTTATTTGGAACGTTATGAACAAAAACCTCCTCCATTTTTCAAAAATACATCCTCAACTGCTCATAACCCAAGTTTTAAATTAGTGACTCAAAACTGGCAGAATAACTCTGCACAATTTATCCTCTGCTAGAATATTACACAACGCCTGTAGGTAGTGCCCGACTGTGTTTCTGCATGCAATTCGATAGCATAAATCCGTGGGTGCTCTGATGCTTGAACTTGGATATTGGGAATAACTCAATATAATTTCAATTTTCCCCAAAACAAATAAAAATCCCATAACAATTGTATTCATTTGCCAAAATGAATGATGGAATGCAGATTTTGTTCTCTGTGAAATATTAGGTAGCGCTTGTAGGTAGCGCCACTTATGAAACGTTGAGGCATAAACCAATATTGTGCTAATAGGTTGTACAACAAGAAATTTCCTATCAAACGGTGATACATGGAGTAGGTTCCTATTTATACAGGGATAAGAAAGCAATATTTCCACCTATACCGCTATGGGTGGGCTCTTTTTCCTTCTTATTCCTTCAAGGAGATCAAGGAATCCAAAACAAAGGTGAACACTTTGACCTCTTATTATTTCGGAGAGGAAAGATTCCGCATACATGACCCTTCAAGACTTGTCAATATACATTATTACAACTGCAAATACAAGTGGACTTGTGAGTCAGAAACTTGGGAGGAGGAAGAAATACACCACAAATCTAGGACTTGCGATGAAGTAATCTTCAAGAGAGGGAGAAACTCCCAACATAGGGGAAGAATGGAAAATGAGAAGAAGGCTAGAGAAGCACAGGAAAAAAGGAAAGAAGAATAAATCCAGTTGAAATTCGAACAAGATCAAAAGAAGAAAGAGGAAGAGGAAACCAAGGCAACAACTAAACAACAAAATACGAAAGAGAAACAAGAGAAAAAGAAGAGATACGAAGAAGAAAGGAAGAGGAAAGGAAGAGAAGTTGTTGAAGCAGTAGTAGCTAAGGAATAGAAGAAAATAAAAGAGGAAGAATTTGAGTGAAAAAGACAAGAAGAGACAACGTAAGTTGAAGCAGAAGCGAAAGTGACAGTTGAAACAATAGCGGAAGCTAAATCCAAAGTAGAGCGAGCAACAACAATAGCAGTGAAAGCAAAAAAATAGAAACATGGAGAAGAAAGAGGCCCTGACATGGATCCTATGGATATGGATATTTTTCGATCATCAATATAAATCCCTCTCATGGGAGGAAATTTCCCACTGGGCGAGTTGGGATTGGGAGCCGATATGCCTTCAAAATCTCGAAAAATGGAAAATCTGAATTCTTGCAGGTTTGACAAAACCTCTGGTAAAATCATTTTGTAGAAAACAAGGAAATTACCAGTGTCTATGGAAACTCATTTATCAGTAACAACTGAAGCATAGGTGACAAAAAATATCAGTAATGATCCTCTTTTGATCGTCTCATCCAGTTTCACTTTCATGCAAGTGTCAGAGTAAAACTTGAGAAACATGGCTCGCAAGATAGAAGAGATAGATGAAAGGATATGATCATTGGAGGAAAACGTACAATGTTACAAAAGTGACCATGAAAGCATCGAGGAGTTTTGGTCATGTGCAGAGGGAGTCAGAAAATAACTCCATAGTTTGGAAAACTATATGTACTTAGGTTTATAGGTCTTTCAGTAGAAAGCCACTCGGAGCATGGCTTATCTCAATAAAGTCCAAACTAAAAATATGGAGTTCGTTGCAATCAGGGCATGTTTAAATGAGATGAAGTGGTGGATACAAAAAAATCCAGACACCCCCATAGGTTTTCCTCAAATGCAAAAATGGGAGAATGATCTCAATTACACTACACTGGACAATTTCCAACAAGCTAGGGAAAAGATTGAAAAAGAGTTAAAAAATTCATTGGTTGTATGTACCAAACTCCACAAAGAGGCTTTCATTCTGAATTTAAAAGCTCATCTACTCCAAACCGAAGACTTGGGCCAACCAAAGTCAGATGAACAAGTATTTTCAGAGTTATACAAAAACATAAGAGAAAGACAGACGAAGGACAAAGCTGCATCGAAAGTGACGGTCGATCTGATGAACAACCATATTGTAAAACTATCAAAAGCCTAGAACATGATCTAGTCCTTAATGGTAAATCTAACTAGGTTTATGAAGACCTTTTCACAGAGCCCAACAACCCACGAGGTTTCCCTAGAATCTTTGCTCTACCGCAAAATCATATTGATCTTAGGAAATCACAAAGTATGGTCATCTTACATAAGATACAAAAGCAAATAAAAGACCATATGTGGAAATTCGAAATTATTTCCCCTTGTCATTTTCAACTTTTCTTTGTATTTATTATAACTAATGTAAAACTGAAAAAGGGGAAGGTGAATAGATCGGTAACTGCTACTTGAAGAATTCAAGAAGACACAATAGGCAGTTACTTAGGAAAATATAAAAACCACAAGAGACCCATTTTGAAGGGGCTCTTCAGCTTTGTAATTTCTGGAGAACTATTTTTTCTGAATATAATATTGAGAATCCCCTGGGGCCATCTTGACTAAGAGAAATGATTTGCCTACTGGTGGTGTTTTTACTTTGAACTTTTTCATGTGAATGGAAATTTTCTGCACTTATTGTCTTTCTCTTTCATGAATCGTTTTGAGATGATGAGCATGTTTAGATTTGTGAATGCATAGTTAAGAATTATCTAGTTATGCCTCCATATATGCATTTGATTAACCTTTGCTTCTTTCTTACAACTATTTGAATGAAAGTTTAATGTGGGGATTACTAACATTTGGGCATGTGCATTGGTTACCCTTAGTTGCTCCTAGCTAGGATAGGATATAATAGGTTTCTTTTTTCGCAGTTAATTTAGTTTGAATCTACATCCCCGTGTGAATCCAGATGGGTCTCCTAATCCAAACAATGTGAAGTCTAATTGGGACCTCATACCAGGAAGTACCCCTATCTGTTGAAGGGAATTTTTCCCACGTTAACATAAAAATAACAACATTTAAGTCATCTTGATATATTGATTATAAACATACATACATACATAAAATGACTTAGCTCAACCAATTGTCGTCAATGTCGTTGGGAATTTAGCTAGTTCCATGCCAACAAGTGCCTAATTGGAATCCCCTTAAGTGAGGTGCATTGGTTTACGTTGACTGGTTTACTAGGGATTCCATTCACAATTGGGGGAAGAATATTTTGGGTTTCCTAGCGAGGATTTCCTTGGAAAAATAAGTAGATACATACATAAATATATAAGTAATGACATGAAAAATCCCAAGGGATTAGCTCAACTAGTTTTCACCAATGTTGTTAGGCATTTTGGCTAGTTCCATACAAGCAAGTGCTCAATTCAAATCCCCTGGGTGACGTGCACTAGTTTATGACGATTTTGCTAGGGATACCATCCACGAATGCGGGGAAGCATACCTTCGGTTTTCCCATGAGGTTTTCCTTGGAAAAAAAGGTAAGGACATTAAGGAAAAGTCATGAAAGCAAGAGAATTTATAGTTGGCATGAATGGGCATTCTCTTAATGAAAGAAATGCAGTGTTTGATCTAGGGATGTTGTGGAAGTGTAGAATAAAATTATTATTATACAAATAAAGAATGAAGATTCAAGTACTACCTATTAGTTCACAAAATGGAAGTTGCATCTTTATAAGCACGCTAGGATGTGAGATAGGGGACTTTGCCAATTTTTATTCGACCAACAATCTAAACCTAATTAATCATCATTGATTTGTAAGTTTTTGAGAAAAATGGTTTTGAATCCACCATCTCATGACAAAACAAAATGTCTAATGAAGAATAAAAAATAGATCTATTTGATTCAATATTAGGCAAACAAAATTGGACTTCATACATTGATTTCAAGCAAAATCCTTACCATTAATTACTACTAGGAATATGGAATTTCACACCACCCTGGCTAGCCTTGCAGATTGGAACCCTTCTCTTTTGCTCTTTTCTTTCATTGCGGAACATAGATCTCTATTCCCATTCCAGTTAGCTATAAATAATTCTTTAGATCCTTATTAAATTTTCATTAAGAAATAAATTTAAAAGGTTGTGAATTGATTATTCATATCCATAATCCTCCTTCAGCTTCAATTTCCCATTTGTCACCTGCAAATAGATAGATTTCTCCCCGCTCTATTCTTCATCACTCGAATAGAAATAGTTATTCCTCCCAAATTGCCACATTTCGTGTTAAGCCCTAAATCGTGGCACATTACCCCTTAATTGGGGCATATTAAATTAGTATTGTTATTTTATTTATATCGTCTTGGGTCCATTAGTTGTAATTGTACCTCCTAGTCTCCTATATATACCAAGGAGACCTTTTCATTTGGAATCATCTGGTATTTGTGAATTCATGTAATTCATAAGGAGGTTTCCCCATCGAAGAGGATTATTATCTGAATTTATCTCTTTGTCAAGGAGTGGAGTACTTATTCTAAGGTTTTTATGCTATTTTGATATTTGGTTCTTAACATTTGGTATCAGAGCTAGACTATCCTCGAGACTGGCTTCTTCAAAACAAGTCTTCTTGGAATTTTCACTACAACTTTTTTTCTAGAAGGTTTCGGGATATGGAATTTATATGGTGTAGAGGTGACATATATAACTAACTTGGGTCCAAATTTCAGGTCTTAGTTCATTACATTTTTGGAGATACATTATGTTCAAGTTAGGGTTTTTGACTAGTCCTGAAACTAGTCTGAAACATGTCCTCTTGGAATTTTCGCTCCCAATTTTTTTCGGCTTGGTTTCAGGTTATGATATTTTTACAGTGCAAAGGTAGAATAGTGAAGTATCTTGTGTAAAAATTTCATCCCTTGATTCATTGTACTCTGAAATTTATTCTCTGAGAAAATCATGGTTTTTGGATGGTCCAGATTTAAGTCTAAAACAAGTGTTCCTAGGAAAATTATTATATCTAAAGATACATACCTCCAAATTGAGTGAGACATGTTCCATTTCTTAGGGTACAGACCAAAGTTTTATTGGTATAAATTTAAAGTTTTGACGTGAAGACAGTGAAACGCGGTAGGCCGTACAAGTTCGCTCTCCTGAAAGGGAAAAAATCAGCACATCTTGGTAAAGTTATCATAAAATTCTCTTGGAGAATACAATCTTGGCCTAACCTATGGGGTTGGAAAGAAGACACATCAGGATACCTCGAGCCAAAATTTTATACTCAGAAGGGCCGAAATTGCAAATCTATGACAAAAGAAATGTCGGCTAGCAGAACAGTCTCCAAATCAGGGTTTTAAAAGGTGCATTGTTTTTTGGAACTTTGCATATCTTTTGACTAGAAGATCCAATTGGGGTGATTCAAAAAGTGGAATAAAGTGGGATAAAAGGAGTATCACATAAATTTGGGAGAATATTAGGCCTTTTAGGTACAGACATATTCTGATGTCTCTAAACGTAGGAGTTGTCATTACTTGTCAGTGCTACAGCCCGTGGACAGTATGGTTCTTCCACATACCTAGAGTATATCATAAGGCCCCTTTCAAACGATTGAGCATTGGAAAACACTACTATGGATTTTATATCCCACGTACCTGGCATATATCGGGAAACCCCCTGGAACGCTGAGACCAACTCAGTAAACCATTTGGTCGTCTTATTGATATAGTACACTGAGAACATCACTCAGGGATATCACTATCTAGTACATGGGTACTGAGATAGTACGGCTAAGGGCATGGTCAAGCCTCCTTATTTAGTGCCCCAAGATATTGGGCCAAGTACTATTGTTGGACCCGACACATATATCAGAGAGCTATAACACCTGGCACTCCCTTGTCTATGAGGAGCTCTGTCTAAGCCAATTAGGAATTCCTACCTTATGATACTTGGCCAACATGCCACCAAAAAAGGGAACTCCTACATCAAATAAACCATCAGACAATCCTACTTGGACTCTTGATGAAGGTGAAGAAATGCACAAGGACATAGATGATTTACAAAAGAATGCAATAAAAAAATATGAACTACAAAAGTTGATGGATTCAATTGAATCTAAGTTGGAAGCGATGATGGATACTAATATGGACGAAATAAAAGGGGAGATCATGGAAGGGTTGAAAATTTTGTTAATAGAGAGGCCACCTGAAAGTGAAAATGCATCCCATGAAATTCATGATGAGGACACAAGGAAGATGAATCAAGACTGGATAAAATCCATCTTTGGGTTGAAGACCAACCACTTTCCTAAGATCGATATGAGGAAGCTTGATGGCAAGGATCCAATCACATGGATACTCCAGATGGCGCAGTTCTTTGATCTACATGATGTTCCAGACACACAAAAGGTATGAATTGTGTCCTTATATGTAGAACCTAATCAGTTTGTGTGGTATAGATGCCTTTGTTCTCGCAAATCACTTGTCACTTGGAAATTTTTCACAGAAGAAATGACAACACACTATGAGGATACAAGGAGCAATACCTTCTTCAGCCAATTGATAAATATCAAGAAAAAGGGTTCAGTTGTGGAGCACATTGAGAACTTCCAAAGATTGAATATAAAGGTAATAAATATTCCAAATGAGCACCTGATTGATGTTTTCATAGAAAGTTTAAAGGATAACATTCAATATGAGGTTCACCTTTGGGAACCCAAATCATTGGAGAATGCGTTCAGGGTGGCGAGAAATGTTGAAAGTAAAAATCTAGCTATGGATACTAAAAGGACTACCCCGAACATCGATCTAGAGATCAATGTTTTTTCTTATAAACCACCTTAACCTACAAGGTTGACACCTCAACAATTGGAGGAAAGAAAAGCAAATGTTTTATGTTTTAATTGTGACAGAAAGTACAGTAAGGGACATAAGTGTGGTGAGAAGAAATTATTCTACATAGATTGTGAAGAGGAAGAAGAAGAAGAAGAAGAACCATCTCAATATGAAGATGTAGAAGAGATTTATTCTGAAGAAATGACTCCCACCATATCATGTCATGCATTGGTTGGAATTAGCACTCCTCAAACCCTCAAGATCGAAGGGTATAACAAAAAGATAAAGGTAATAGTGCTAATTGATTATGGTAGTACTCATAATTTCATTCACTGTAAATTAGCCAAAGCTCTCAATCGCTTTATATATCCAACACCATAGTTTCAAGTAATGATTGCAAATGGAGGAAATATCAATTTTACACACACCCAACCCCCTAAGTATCCTTATAAGGGATGGGGCATAAAATTTTCACTTTTCTCAATCACCTCGAATCCTTGTAACTAGGATTCATCGTCTCCAGTTCTGTGAGGGTTTTCCATTGATTATAAATTTGTCCAAATCCAAGATCTGGACCAAAAGTTATGGTATTTCAAAGTTCTTTAGGCCTTCATCGACTATAGTCTCTCACTTCCATGTGGCATCCACGTGGTTCCTTGTCACCCAACATACCACATCATTATAGCATACAAAGACTTGCCCAACCAAAGGTTGAAAATTTTCTAGCTCTTATAGGCCTATTAATTTAATTAATCATTATCATGATAACATCTCTCTGTTTACTAATCATTTAATCATTTATTTAATCCCTATTAGGGGTAATTAACCTTCATTAAAATTAATTAACCCCATAAATTCCATTTTTACTTGGCCTAAATTACTAGTCCAGTAAAACCAAGGATTACTTCCCTTTCACCTTGGGAATCCCACAATTCGGGGTGGATTAGTGTTAATTATTATATTAAAGCTCTGTCACATCAACTCATAGTCAAATCATATTACCAATTTGTTCTTTTATTATTTATATTATAATATAATTAAACATATCAAAGGGAACTTAGGGTTATTAATATCAATTAACACCTAAGTCTATGGACTTCGACATAATTCCTCTCCATGCTTTTATGAACATACCTAGAACTCCTGAATATCGAAGCTTCGGAGAGGGTTCCATTTATATTATAACTTTATGCACATATAATTAATTATATTACCATATAATATAATTAATTACAGTTAATGTTTATTATAACATTGGAATATGGGAAGTAGGTTCGGGCCTTCGGTCATTTTTTCTCATACACTCTATCACCCCAAACATCCCGAAGCCTCGAACTCTTGGAGTCCTGAAGTCCTTAAGGGGGGAAGGGGTCCACACTTATATGTGTTACACAATTAAGTATAAATTTTAAAAAGGGAAAAGGATTGGCCTCATTCACGTGCAAATATTATAATAAACTTTTATTATTATAATATACTATATTACACCCCTTTGGAAATTGCACCCAAGTTTATTAAGTTCCCAATATTATATTTAATATTGGAATGAGAGAGAGAGTTCTACGGGTCAACTCCTTCAGCTCTCCATCACACTCTTTGTTCTTAAACCTCCCAGAGCCTCGGAGTCCCGAAGCCCCGAAGTGGTCCTCACTTATACACGTTACACATTATTTAATACTTAAGAAGGGGAAATGAGTTGGCCTTATCCACGTGTAGTTATTTTAATGAACCTTAGTATAACATAATATATTATATTATACCCCTCGAAAACTGCACCCAAGTTTAAATAATCTCCAATATTATATTTAATATTAGAATGAGGAAAAAGATATACGGGTCAACTCCTTCGGATCTTCACACATTCTTCATTCTCAAAAATCTTGGAGTCCCACTTGTATTATATTGTGATTTAAATACAATAAATTATCTTGGATTATAATGTAATAAATTGCAATAAAGGTTTATTATAATCAATCATGTTAATTGATCACATTAAACACAATATAATATAATTGATTATATTTATTATCTATGCAACATGTGTATAGGGAAAGGTAGGGTTCGGGCCTTTGGCGATTTTAGCTCGTGAGATCCATCGCCCAAACACCCCAGAGTCTCAAACTCCCGGAGTCCCGAAGTGGCCCCACGCACATACATTTACACGTTAAATAATAATTTAAATAAAAAAGGACTTGGTCTCGTCCATGTGTTCATTATAATATATTAATTTTCTAAT
>SNQJ01S0054708.1:20417-44733 GCA_010110895.2 Picea sitchensis
TGACGGTGACTTTCAACCAGGGCCTACCTGTATAGTCTTATGAACTTAATGTTATTCTCTTTTATGAAAGAGGTTCGTGGGGTAACAACCCTGTTCAGTTTTAGAATAAAAGAAAACAAGAAAAGATTAGAGATTTTAACTTATAATAATGAATCGGACCACAGTCTGACTGGGAAGGGATCGTAAACAACTATAGGCTTCAAGACTGATATCCAACCGAGAGGAAAACACGATAACCGTCAAACCCGAGTGTTAAATCTAAAGGTTTTTCACCTAACTTACAAATGGAACGATAAACAAGGTGTAATCCTGGGAATAAAATGCATACAGATGTGCAACTATCATGTGTTGTCAACCCTCAAACAAAGAAAATAAAGATGAGGTTTGTTACATTGAACCTCTCAATTATTCCATTGCACCAGATAGAGAATACATCTATGAAATACTTCTCATAGAGAACATAAGTAACAGAACGTTTACTCACACTTGCGCATAGAGAACCCTATATTTGTGTTGCCTCCTCCCATCACTCACCAAAGCTGAGCTTTACCAAAATCATTGGTCGTATACAACGCAGAGGAAAAAATTTGTTACAGATCTAAAGGGGAAACTACGAAGAACAATGTTACCTTGAGGCCCTCTCTAGAGGAGTAAAAGAAGTTGGTATGCCCCTTACCTCTTCCATGTGAAGTCGAGGGAAGTGACGAGCCTACATTGTGTGTTTTCACCAAAGTGTCAATTATGGAGGATGTCGAACATGCATCACCTTTAATGGGTCGACCATAAGTAAATTCCTATAGAATAACATAGAGTAGGTTCAGACCCGACCTGTCATCCACCACAAAATGGTTTGAGAACCAACTAAATGTTGGGTTATTCTTAATCCTAGATCGAGAAGACCATGTTAATATTTGAGTAGGGTTACCAGTGTTTAATTGTAGGTACATCGTTATCTCCTCTTGTTTAAACATTTTTGCTACACTATGATAAAGTAATATGTTGTTATGGGTAAAAATAAATCCTATGTCTTAGGACTTATGTCTCCTATCTCAACACTATGTCTGCAATGCGTTGATCTTGTGTCCATGATTTAGAGATATCATGTATTGTATAACACATACTTTTACACAATTTAATATGGATATCATGTCTTGACATAGACTTAGTGGTTATTCTAAGGGCTATGACAGTCATGGTCACAAAATTCTCCAATACAAATAAGTATGTGATTCTAATCCAATAACGACGCTATGATAAAATATATTTGTAAGAGACAAGTGTAATTTAAATCTCCTTTAGCCTTTAAGAGGGATAATGACAGAGAAGTAAAACTGTTATGCATATACAATAAAGGAATAAGAAATATATAATGATTATCTATGTGTCACAAACAATGTTCGAGATTCAAGGGACTTAATGTTCCCTAACTAAATTTTTTTTTTGTGAAATTTGGGGTACGTTACATATGGTATCAGAGATGAAGGTTACAACACTTGGACCTTAGGGCAAGGCAAAAAAAAAATTATTTATTTATTTTTGTTGGTTTGTTGTGATAATGTCAGCACAAAATGAAGAAGAAATCAGACCTTAGGAGAATCCAAATCAAGAACTTCTTAAAGAACCAGAGCATAACAATGAAGGAATTTCAGGCACCTTGGTTTTGGAAACAATAAAGAACCTCATCGTGGAATTACAAGTGTTTAAAGACAATAATGAAAAGTTGAAAAAGTCATAGGAAGACGAGTTAGAAATAAATGAAATGCTGCTATGCAATATAGTAACCAAGAGGAGCCTAAAGAACAATGAAAAAGAGGAAGAAGTCAACAAAAGGTCCTCTAAAAACTCTGGTCATGAAACAAAAAATGAGGATAGTTCTTCCGAAGACACACACATGAAAGGAAACAAAACAACTACAGGAAGAAAAAGAAAACAAGTAGATCACCTGAAAGGTGAATTCAAGAAAATAAAATCGTTCATCCACCTTTGATGGAGAATCAAGTATGGGTGAAGAGGTTGAAGCGTGGATACTAGATATAAATAAATACTTCCATATTTATAACTACTCTAGTAATATAAAAGTCAGAATGGTCATTTACAACTTGAAGGGAAAAGTAGGTATCTAGTGGAAAGACCTGAAATTGGATAAGGTATTGAAAGAGAAATAAATGGAATGATCATATTTTAAAAAATATTTCAAGATGAAATATTTGTCATAAAGCTATTATGAAAGAAAAACTAAGGAATTATACGAACTAAGACTTGGAAAAGTGACCATGGACGATCTAATAAATAAATTTCTAGAACTATTGAGATTTGTACCATACATCAAAGAAGACAAAGTAAAGATACAATGATTCTTAAGTTGTCTATTAGAGTCGTACAAAGACAGAATTGAATTTGACAATCCCAAGTATTTAAATGAAGTGTCTAGAAAGGCTCGGATGTGCTATGATCAGTACAAATAGAGGTATAAAATTCCCAAGGCATGGAAGGAAAAGAAACAGGACATAATGAATTAATGAAAGAAAGGCTTCCAACTAGCCCCTTTCCATAATATGGAGAAAGGTTTTCAAAAGAAGGACTATCATTCAAACACCTAGAGTGCTCAAAGGGGAGGCAGACCAGTTAACATTGGAGTCAAAAAAGTTGGGGAAAACCCCAGAGAACCATTGAAGTGTTGGGAGTGTGGTGAACCTCACTTGAGGAGAAATTGTCCACATTTACTTTCCACAGCAAGAACTTCAGTCCATACCCTGCAAGAAGCTTTGACAGTAGGAGATATGGAAAAAAACGTGCACATAATTAATGCATCTGTGGATGATAGGAAAGTTGATCATCAATTGA
This sequence comes from Picea sitchensis, assembly GCA_010110895.2. Classification (NCBI taxonomy): domain Eukaryota; kingdom Viridiplantae; phylum Streptophyta; class Pinopsida; order Pinales; family Pinaceae; genus Picea; species Picea sitchensis. The sequence continues at coordinate 23,262 of SNQJ01S0054708.1, forward strand.
TCCAAAAAGGATCCAAAAAAGACTAAGAACAACTCAGAAGGCACAAAAGCAACTTAGAATGCTCAGAATGGCTTCAACAGACAACAAAAGTGAAAAAATTCAAAGTTCCCAAAACTCGATGAAAAGGCCATGATTGTGAAGAACGCGTTGCAAGATTTCTAACAGTGCAAATGACTCGTCAAAAGGAGTTATAGATCAAGCGTTATAAGTGATCAAAGTTCAGTCAAACTTGGTCAAAAGTCAAAATGTCAAGGTAACACGTGGCACCACTGCAAGGGTGACACATGGCACATCCGTACAATTGAGTTGGAAATATGACATGGAAAAAGGATGGCAGACACATGGGCAAATTAGGTTGTGACAAGTGTAAGTTTTGTGGACAAATTATATGGTGCCACGTGGCCCAGTCATGGGCTGCCACATGGCACCCCTCTAATGGTTGGTGTATAAAACTTTTATGAATCCCCAAGAGTCGAACTCATGACCTATTCGTTATCCCAAAGGCCCCACACCTTCGTGCTAACCAATACACCATACGTTAGTGCTTGTTTATTATATGGTAAAAACATTATTTAGATTTAATGTTTCATATGGGAGCCAAAGGAAAGGGGCTAGGCCTTCAACCCAATCCCTGGTTATATGTATTGATCCATATGACCATAGACTCCGCTAGCCTAGGGGCTTACGCCAACTATCTACCATTTTAGTAGCATATTCCGTTATATTTAGCATATCCACCAAACTTAACCACTGCCAGAATCTCCACCATCGGTTTGGTAGCGCACCAAATTTGTATGCTAAAAAAGGGAGGCCCATGGAATTCAACCCCGGGACCTCCACTAACTAAGCGCCTAAACTTAGCCTCCATAACCACTTTGCCAACATCCTCATCAAGGCACAATCGACTGTGAAAAAGTATATAATGAGGCCCTCGTTCAGTATTTCAGGGAGAGCACGAGAGGTAGACCATTCGCATCCATACGGTACGGATCTTTATGGAGTTTTGCACAATTTTCAAGAATTTTCATGGATTTAGAGATCTTTCAATCGTTTATTGTAGGAGCAATGGCATGAAAACCGAGGCAGGGGTGCCTCTTGGGCCAAAAAGTGTCTGACTCGAATCGAGGCATGGAGACAATCATATCTAGGTAAAATGAAGCCACAAACGCAGTGGTGGTGTCAGTTTTATTATCTGAGTAAAGCTTATGTAGCCTAACTCCAGAATGAGGTATACTTATGTATTTTTCACTATTCTTTTGTGGAGTTAATAAAAATACCTACCCATTTGAGAGCAGGACCTGGAGACATAGTCCACCAGGGACGAAATCCATTATCATGTTATTTGTGTTCATATTGCATGATTATGTCTCTTTCATTTTAAGATTTTCCTTCTTTATGGTGTACTTTATTTTATGCTCATTTAATACAATTCTTTAATAAGTCACCTGACGAAAATATCCTGGATCATGTTGGTATCAGAGCAATTGTCTTTGAATTGAATTGTGAGTATGAATGCTTACTGGGGCCAAGCATAATCAGGTTGAAGGAAATATTAAGACTTTCAATCCCAAAGTTGGTCGTGTATCTTGAAGGAAGAAGATGGAAGAAGAGGACAAGCATGATTAATAGCAGAAAAACTTTCACATGGTATTTTATCGGATGTCAGAAATGGTCGAACGAATGTATGGAGATTATGATAAGAGGATGAAGAAGAAAGGGAAGAAAAAGGAAGCACATGTAGATGATGATGCTTCAGTAAATCAAGGGGCTGGAGGAGATCCTCCTAAGCCTCCATATTGACCTTCAAGTTCTAGTTCTTCTTCCTTTGAGAATTCTCATCACTCCCAACATTCTAACCATAAAGCCTCTTTTGAAAAACCATTATTAAAGATTGATGTAAAGTTTTCTTTACCTATGTCTAATGGAGATGTCAATCCTGAAAAGTTAGACAATTTTATCTAACAGGTTGAAGTATATTGTCGTGTTCATCATATTGACGAAGAGGAAGCTAAAGTGCAAGTGGAATCTCTTTGGTTGGAAGGAACTGCTCTCGTCTGGTGGGAGAGCAAGATACATGATAGAAGTAAGTGTGGTAATATTCTTTCCTCATGGTCTGAATTTGAATCAGAGATAAGGAAGAATTTCTATCCATTAGGGTATTTACATAAATCAATGATGGAATGGAAAACTCTGAGACAGAGTAAAGGTCGCACTATACAAAGTTTCATAGAAGAATTTAGGAAGCAATATCTATCATTTAACATTCCTTTGGATTCTTATGAAACTTTAATGAATTATATTGGTGCACTTCACAGTTATATTCGACATACTTTGCTCTTTTTTAACCCCACTAGTCTTGACAAAGTTTGTGTGCAATCCACTCACCTTGAGAACAGGGGGAAACATGTTCAAGAATATCCCAAAAAGAAACCTTCCAATTTCCCACACAATACTTTCAAGAAGTTTAAAAGGAAGGACAAGAAGATAGCTACAGTGAAAAGAGAAGGAGGAAAACCATATTACACTCATTGCAATAAGAGCAGTCACGATGAAGAACATTGTTGGAAACTACATCCAGAAAAGAAACCAAAACAGTTCGGTGGAAAGGGGAAGACGAAGACCGTTGCAATGGTACAACAAGATCTTAGTTCTGAATCAGAAGATGAAGGAAATATCACAATGGCTATAGTATAAGGTGAATATTCTCTTCATGCTAGTTCAAGTTCCAATGATGAATTTCATATTGATGAATGAAAGAGGAATGAGTTATTTTATATACGAGTTGTATCTAAACATACTAAGATAGATACATTATTTTATCTAGGTTGCCAACTAAACTTACTATCTGAAGCATTTGTCAAGAAGATGGGTCTTGTAACGAAACCACATCCAATTCCTTACCCTCTTGGTTGGGTATGTGATAAATAAAAACTTAATGTCACCAAACAATGTAGGGTCAGATTTTCTTTTGCTTCAAATTTGATTGATGAAGTGGATTTGGATGTTGTACTACTTGATATATGTGGCATAGTGTCGGGGAGTCCTTATCTTTATGATAGAAAAGCAGTCTTATTTATTCATGAGAACAAATACCACCTTACTAAAGGGGGAGTGGAATATATTGTTAGATCTCAAAGCATGAGGATAAATACGACACTTATTAGTGCAGGGAAAATGAAAAGACTCATAACCACTAATAAGAGATATGTATTGATGGTCTTCAAAGAGAAAGATGTCGGGACATTCGACGCTTTCCAAGGATGTGATCCATCTCATAAATAGGAATTAATTGATATTGGTTCTATGTATGAAGATATTTTTCAGGAACCAGATGGCTTGCCTCCTAAGAGGGAAATCCAACATGAGATACATCTTCAGCAAGATTCTCCTCTTCGTAATGTGGGCCTGTACAGGATGTCAGTTGTGGAGATGACAAAGATCAAGAAGCAGGTACATGGATTATTGGATAAAGGGGTCATCAGGCCCATTTCATATCCTTGTGGTTCTTCGATCGTGATGGTGCCAAAGAAAGATGGCACATGGAGAATGTTTGTCGATTACCAGGATTTGAATAAAATCACGGTGAAAAATTGATACCCTCTTCCTCGTATAGATGATTTACTTGATCAGTTGAAGAATGTTGTTTATTTCACTAAGTTGGATTTGCGTAGTGTATATCATTAAATTTTGGTCAATATGATCCAGGTGGATATTGGTGGCCACCCACTTATTCCACGAGCTCAAAAATCAGTTTTCCATCTTGGTAGTTTTTCGACGGTTTTTAGGGTTCCAAACTTTCAGGGTCGTTTTGAGGCCCTAAACGATGTTATTTGGGGATTCGGGGTCTGAGAAACCGTTAATTGCTCTAGTATGAACTAGTGGAAAATCGTTCTTCTTGGTTAAACCTTTCCAACAGTGTATTGAGCCCCCCAGATAGAGATCGTATGCAAAATTTGTGCCCCCGAGAAGTTGGCGTATCAACTACCCCCATCGGGGACCGCAAACCTTTTCTCTTTTCATATGCTCTAAAAATGTGGCGACATTATTTAATGGGGAGAAGGTTTCTACTACTAACCAACAATAGTGGTGTAAATTTTTTATTCAGTCAACTAGATCTCAATGCAAGGCAAGCGAGATGCTTGGCCTTTTTAAGTGAATTTTATTTCAAAGTACGACACATCAAATGTAAAGAAAACAAAGTTGTATATGCTCTAAGTCAGAGGACCAACTAACTTTATGAGATAAGTGTTAGAAAAGCAGAAAACGACATCGAACAAATAATAAAATGTGCAAGTAGTAATAAAGAAAGGTACATCAAAACAACAACAGAATTGCAAGAAAATAAATAAAAACTGAACAAAACAGATATGAGTTTAGATAAACATGGACTGCTAAGGTTCAAAACCTCGTTGTATGTACTTAATTATACTGATTTAAAATCAACAATTCTTGATGAATTGCAAAAATGGTCGTATTATGGTCATCCGTGATACCAGAAAATGATAACATCCTTAAGAAAATTGTTTTATTGGCCTAACATGAAGAGTGAAACAACTGAATATTTATCTGAATTCTTAGATTTTCAACAGGTAAAATATGAACATCAACATCGAGTCAGTCTACTACAACCTCTACCTATAACAGAATGGAAGTGGGAGATTATATCGTTGGACTTCATCACAAGTTTTCCTAGGACTCAAAAGAAAAATGACTCGATTATGGTAGTGATTGATAAACTTAGAAAATATGCACATTTTATACCTATGAAATATACTTATAAAGAAATTAATATTGTTGAAATTTTTATGAAAGAAATATTTAGATTGCATGGAATTCCTAAGATGGTGATATCAAGAAATTAATATTGTTGAAATTTTTTATGAAAGAAATACGGATTGTATGGAATTCCTAAGATGGTGATATCCCATAGAGATGTCAAATTTAAGTCAAAGTTTTGTAAGGAATTGTTTTGGTGTGATTAGATACTCAACCTAAATTTCAATGACAAGATACCATCCACAAGTCTTGATGGGAAAAATGAACGAGCAAATCATATTGTGGAAGACATTTTACGAATGTATGTAAGACGAAACCAACTAAGTAGGAAGAGGAGTACCTACACTTAGTTGAATTTGCTTACAATAATGGCTATCAGACATCAGCCAAGATGAGTCCCTTTGAAGCATTATACATAAGGAAATGCACAAAACCGATTAGCTGGGATAATCCAATTGACAGGCTTATGATGGGATCGAAAATGCTCCAGGAAATGGAGAAAATGGTAAAAAGGGTACAAAAGAATTTAAAGGAGGCCCAAAACTGACAGAAAATCTACACAGATTTTAAAAGGAGACACCAGGAATTTCAAATGGGGACCATGTGTATCTGAAAGTCAAAGAAAGGAGGAGCTCTCTAAATCTAGGAAATTGTTCAAAGTTGGCACCCAGGTTTTGTGGCCCCTTCGAGATTTTAACTCGAATCAAACCCGTGGTGTATCAATTAGCACTTCCTGCAAACTTAAAAGTCCATAATGTTTTTCATGTGTTCTTATTAAAAAGGTATATTCATGATCCTAATCACATCATTGATTAGAACATGGTGCAGGTGGAACCAAAAGGTGAGTTCAAAGCGGAACCTCTAGGCATTCTAGACAGGAAATAAACAGTACTATGGAACAGAGCCATCACCCAGGTAAAAGTGCAATGGAAACACTTTATCCCTGAGGAGGACACTTGGGAATTGGAGGAAGATTTGTTGAAATCTTATCCAACCCTATTCCGAGAGAGGAATGAAAACTAAGGAGAGTGTTGTACTTAAGGGGGAGAGGATGTAATATCCTCAAATTTTGGAATATTAAATTCTAAGTGAACTTTGAAATAAACTTCTGTTTTTTGGAAAATTCGGATTTGGAAATTATTTGCCATTTATGGAAAACCAAAATTGGAGTTTTGATTGTTGTAATTAATTATTTGATGACATTTGGGCAAATATTTGACTTGCCCGACTATCCTCTTTTATTTTGACACATGCGTAAGACAAACTTTTAATAAATTAAATGCTGGAAGAAAAATGGAACAACCAAGTTAAAAATAGTTGACCATGATTCCATGAGTGGGGAACATGTTTGAGTTACCTCAAGGCTGATTTTTAAAAGTGGAAGAAGTGGAATTTGACCACTAGAAAATAATTTATTTGTAAAGCTTTGAATTTCCCCAAGGAGGGAAGGAAAGACCTAGGCATGAGGATGCATATTTTAACAACATATGGAGGAGGCAGGATGTTGCTTAGTATGTCGGGAAAATAAAATTGTTTGTTGTTATGAACATTGTTAGTGTGAGGAAAAGGATGTTTCTAATCTGTGGATGGTGAATATATATAAGGAGGATCATTCAGTTTTCCCTTATAGACTCATGGTCAGGCTAGGGGGTGAGCAGGACAAGTGAACTTGGATGTTTTTTTATATGTTGGGTGGAATGTGGTTGTTCCATTTGTATTCCACCTTCAGGCTTCATATATGTATCTTATCTTGTATTCCTTTATCAATGGTATATTTATGGTTATGTTAATTGTTAGGAATGTGTTAACTGTGTTATATATATACAAGTGCTCATACAAAAACATAATAGATCTATGTTTAGATGCCTATTAGCCTTTAAGATTATACATTTGGATTGCTATTCAAATCTATACATAACAAAACACAGTAGAGAAATATTGCAATAGGGAATAAACTTAGATGGTATTCTTATCAATTTGATAACATGCAAAGAATAGGTAGAAAGAATAACAGTCTGAATATATTATTTATTTTATCTTTTACCACAGAAAGATAGTGGTTCTGTAGACTAAAAAGTGTCTTGCAAAAGCAATTGTCGTATTCAAATGAATATTGTTCAAAACTTTACAGTTAGAGTACCGTAGATTAATAACTCCACATTCTTCTGCGTTGTAAAAAGAACAATAGGAAAGTCTCTACAAAATTATGTGTGTAGTTGAAGATTAATGCATGCATGGGTCGGTCAAGGAAGGACGTGGAACTCGAATACCTTTCATATTAATATGCTTCCCTCATCCAATTACACCGACTTGCATAACCTGCAAAAGAAGTAAAACGAGGATTTAGTAACCTTGCTATCATTTTAATTCTATGGAAATTAAACAATATAATAAAACCAAGGAAAAAACTTAGCTTGAGTCTCGATGAAAATGAGATCACCTTTTGTTCCTTGTGAGAAAACTTGTCCATGATCCAGAAGGAGGAGGAGTGGACCCAAAACCGACTGATGGTCGTAAAACAGAAAGGACCCATCATTAATTTGTATATATCTGTGTATAGAACTTTTCAATTGTAAAATAGAGGAAGCGATAGTAAGAAAAGAAGTGAAACCACTTATCATCGAAATAGACCATGTATAGAGTGATCAAACATAAAGTACATAATAGGAATATCCAAACCCTATGTAGAGGACTAAATAAACATAGTGATTCGATTGTGGAAAGGTCAACGATTAAACAAAACTACCATTTATTTCCCTGTAACACACAGTTGGAATTTCCGATTTGGGGTAACTATCATAGTAAAGGAATTATTAAATTATTAAGAATTCATAGAGGCACACAAAATGAGACCTGGGTTTATTCACAATAATGGGATCATTAAAATTAAATACATTTATAGAAAGGAAAAATACGAAAATCTAAGTGCATAAAGATTTACAGTAGGAACCCAATTCGTAGGTTAAAGTCTAACTGTGCAAGCATGTGTTTGAACCCTACAATTTTTGTTCCGCATACATTCAACAGATGAGGTAGCGAATGAATACAAGATTAGGGGATAGCAGTTAATAAACAAGGATACTCTCTCTTTTATTAGTGTAGAGCGGTCAACCTAGGAAAAGCCTTTTTGTAAATGGTTTAATTTTATAACTGTATCAGACGACAGATCAAGTGAAGGATGTTGTCGAGGTGGTCACAGGACAAACCACGATTCTTACCAACAGAGAAATTTTTACAACCAGAGGATATAAACAAATGTTTTTGCTAGTTTAAAAAAGAATAAGATCGTGTTAATGTTTCCATACATGTACATAGTGTAAATACGAAATTTTCCTACAATGTTTTAACAACAGTCAAGTCTTAATAACATCAACCAACGCAGTAAGTTTTGAGATATTTGGATGAATTCAAGAGTGTAAGAATAACAGTGATATCTTCCACGGTGACTTTTAACCAGGGCCTACCCGTATAGTCTTATGAACTAAATGTTATTCTCTTTTATGACAGAGGGTTGTGGGGTAACGACCCTGTTCAGTTTTAGAATAAAAAAAATGAGAAAAGATCATAGGGTTTAACTTATAATAACGATTTGGGCCACGGTCTGACTGCGAAGGGATCGTAAATGACTATAGGCTTGAAGAGTGACAATGAACTGAGAGGAAAACATAATAACCCTCAAACCCAAGCATTAAATCTAAAGGTTTTTCACCTAAATTACAAATGGAACCATAAACAAAGTGGAATCTCGGGAAGAAAATGAATACAGAGGTTTGTTACATTGAACCTATCAATTATTTCATTGCAACAAAAAGAGAATACATCTATGGAATACTTCTCATAGAGAACATATGTAACAAAACATTTACTCACCCTTGTGCATAGAGAACCTCAGACTTGTGTTGCCTCCTCCCATCGCTCACTAGAGCCGAGCTTTACCAAAATCATCGGTCGTATACAACATAGAGGAAAAATTGTGTTACAGGACTAAAGTGGAAACTACGAAGAACAATGTTACCTCAAGGCCCTTTCTAGAGGAGTAAAAGCAGTTGGTATGCTCCTTACCTCTGTCATGGGAAGTCGAGGGAAGTGGCGAGCCTACATTGGGCGTTTTCTCCAAAGTGTCAGTTCTGGTGGGTATCGAACATGCATCACCTTTAATGGGATGGCCAGAAGTAAATGCCTATAGGCTAGCACAGAATAGGTTCAGACCCAACCTATCATCCACCATAAAATGGTTTGCAAAGCACTTAAATGTTGGGTTATGTTTAATCCTACATCTAACCCTAGATCGAGAAGACAATGTTAACATTTGAGTAGGGTTACCTGTGTTTAATTGTAGGTACATCATTCTCTCATCTTGTTTAAACATTTTCGCTGCACTATGATAAAGTAATGTGTTTTTATGGGTAAAATTAAATCCTAGTGCTTAGGACTTATGTATCCTAGCTCAACGCTATGTCTGCAATGTGTTAATATTGTGTCCATGATTTAGAGCGCTCATGTCTTGTATAACGCAGTCTTTTACGCGATTGAATATGGATAGCATGTCTTGACATAGACCTAGTGGTTATTCTAAGGGATATGACAATCATGGTGACAAAATTATCCAATACAAATAATTATTTGATTCTAATCCAATAATGACACTATGATGACATATAACCGTAAGAGACAAGTGGAATTTAAATCTCCTTCGATATTTAAGAGGGATAATGACAGAGAAGTAAAACTGTTATGCATATACAATAAAGGAATATGATATATATAATGGATTATCTATGTGTCGCAAACAATGTTGGAGATTCAAGGGGCTTTAATGTTCCCTAACAATTTTTTTTTTGTGTGAAATTTGGGGTACATTATAGCGTAAGCCTAGGATTTATTGCAATGATTGAAAATAGTGAAGGAACTAGGAATATAGTCTATGATTTTGGTTGGTGACTTGAAACTAATCATAGGTTATATGGCCTTCAAATCCAATCCATGGGATAATTCTCTCTCTTGTATCATTTCTAGATCCCAATAAGAATTCAAATAGTTCTCAACAATTTCATTCGACCATGTATTAAACTAGAATAATAGTGAAACTGATAGGTATGATAACATGGCCTTATCGATAAAAATGGTGGTTCTTAATGTTGAAGGAGTCATTAACCATAATCCAATTCCATATGCATGAATACTAAGACACATAGAAATCAATTGAACCATCGCATGGATTGCACCATTAGACATGTGACGTGCATCCCCCCATTGCATGCATGAAGTAATTATTTTGCATGCATTTGAACTCTTGGATAGTGATATCCCTGGTAACAATGGGATTAAAGTATATCTAATAATGAATAGATTTTATGAATTTTGGAAGGAAGCCACGTGTTCTTTGGAAGGTTTCTTGAGCTTCCAGCTCAACACAAACTCTAGAATACTGACTAACACTCTTGCTTGATTTCCTATTAGTTCATATTCGTCTTACACTTTTCATTTTGAATCATTCCTATATTTCTCTGTATTAAAATGGGTCTAAAATGCATGTCTACAAATCTGGGAACTTACTTCATGGGTCTAAAATGCATGGCTACAAATCTGGGAACAAATGTGGCATTGGTATTACTTCAATGGACTATAGAGAGATTAAAGAGATCAAAAGAATCCTCATAATGCATGAGGAGAAATTTAAGAAGTCATATGTATACTATCTCACCTCTAATGTATTGGGTTAATATTATCTTGGTCATAGAGTAGAGAGGATAACCTTGATATGGTCAATGGTGTAAATTCGACACAGAAACTTAGGTGATAGAGTGGGTCATGTTGTATTCTCAAAAACTAATAAATAAACTTTAAGGGGGGTAGGTGAATATCCCAAGTCAAGTTTAAAAGGGGAATGTTGGGTTAATATTAACTCATTCATAAAGTAAATAAGATAGACTTGATATGATCAATGATGGATTTACAATTGGTGGTTTATCGACTTAGCACCAACTTCAAGGAGATCACCATCTCTCAAGCAAGACCTAGCTTTCCGCAAGACTCATCTTGTCGATAGACTGCAATCTATCCAACTAGAATTGATCTAGTAGTACAATCAACCCAAATACCAGTCATCCATTTATTGAATTTTCTCCATCTCATGATCATAGGTCTACAACAAATTCTCATCACCATACTTCATCTTCTTCTCAATAATTCGCACTTTATTCACTTCATCTTATCTTTGAAATTTGCACCATACCATAATTACCAAACTCAAGTGCAGATCCCATTATTCACCCACTCGCTCACTATTTCAAATGAACCAAGCATAGTTTTATTTATAATCTTTCATGCTCAACTCTAGTTTAGTTTTAGGGTCGACGTGTGCCACAAGTTACAACTAAATTTCCCACTTACAACAATTTTGGGACCAATGCATAACCACCATTGACCATCATTCTAGGTCTTCAACTTAAACTTGGCATACTGCCTCTCACTAGAAAGGGCACGATGAGTTCTAACCTTCATATGATTTTAACAACCATTTGGCCTATTTTCCATAAATCAATCATAGGTATGGATCGATTTATTTTGTCTCTGTGAATGTTGCAAAAACCAAATTTTGTAGAGGCGCTTCCTTCAAACCATTTACATGTGACCATTTGCAAAAAAACACAGGATTATTATTTAAGCGATGTTCCCAGTGCCTATTGGATTATGTGTTTGCAACCCATGACCGGGAGCTAGAACCTAGTCCTTTGGGATTTTTCTCTTTCATCCAGTCTTATGAAGTTTGACCTCTCACAAGGATTGATCTAATGGTTAGCATGTAACCTAAAGTGCCAACTAGACCTTGGAACTTGTCACCATCTGATTGTTCCATGTGTCCTTATTGGCATGGTCTTGCTGACATGGATCTCCTAACCTGGCACATGTCCTCCTCATGGTCGTAGGTTCATATGAATCCTTTATCCAACGACTATGATCAACTCTTAGATCAACGGTCCATATTTGTTTCGGCCCTTGGGACTTTGGTTTATTCGCTCCCACTTCACAATTCTCCTGAAGTGAGATTCCCCAACTAAACCTAGAGTAACTTTTATTCATCTAACGATCCATATTTGACGTGAAAATATTAACACGATCCAATGGTTGTCAGGATTTCGTTTATTAGGGATCTCGTGAATCCTTCATCCAACGACTATGATCAGTTCTAGATCAAAGTTCTAGATTCATTTCAGCCTTTGGGACTTTCGGTTATTCATTCCCAATTCTCAATTCTTCCGAAGTGAGATTCCCCAAATAAACCTCGAGCAACTTGACTTCATCTAATGATCCATATTTGACGCAAAAAGATTAACACAATCAAATGGTTGTCAGGATTTCGATTATTCGAGATCTCGTGAATCCTTGATTCAATGACTGTGATCAATTCTAGATCAATGTTCTAGATTCATTTCAGCCTTTGGGACTTTGGGTTATTCACTCCCACTTCCCAATTCTCCCAAAGTGATATTCCCCGACTAAACCTCGAGTAAATTAACTTCATCCTACGGTCGATAACTCTCCCATAGTAGATCAACGATTAGGGATGATTTCATAATCAAAACGTGTGTAATCATTAATACAACCCTTTCATCCTGCAATGGTTCCAGGTCGTTGATATTCCTTTACTTGGATTCGACGATCAAGATTTAATCAAATGTTGATCCGACGGTCCTCCTCTGTAACTCCTAGATCTAAGGATCCTAGTTTGTCCCGAAATATACATCAGTGGACAATATTATTCCTCGATTATTTTGTGATTCTACTATGGGGATTTCAATCCCTATCTTGTTTCTACAATGTGCTTTCCCTTCTGAGATTTTTGGTATATTCTTTTGCATGTTTTTCACAATGTGCTTTCCCTTTTGAGATTTTTGATAGATTCTTTTTCATGTTCTTCACAATGCACTTTCCCTTCTGATCTTTTTGGTTTTGTACTTGGATTCTAACTGATCGAGATCATTGAACTGTTGGGAATTTGATTATGATGGTGTTTCGGCATGTTGTTCATAACAACTCATCATCGCCTCGTAATCACATCGGTTGTTGACATAAATGACAACATATCAAGATCTCGATAGTGTTTCTTCTACATGTTGTTCATAACAACTCATCATCACATCATAATGACATCAACTATTGACATCATTAACAACACATCAATGAAAATATGTCCAACATCCACCTCATACTCATACATGGTTTAGATAGGTTTTCCTTGGGAAACACCCTTGAATTGGGGATTGATTGGACCAATAAGATGCCTTGACACCCATGCCACACCTAAATTTGACAAATTGTATAAGGTCTTTGATCATTTTTTTAGTTTGAAAAGGGGATTTTGATGCACATGTTCTAGTGGTTATATTCTTAGATGTGGCTTTATTGGCATGGTTCTTTTGACATATGGACCCTTGGAGGGCATACTTGGCATGATTCACAGGGATTTAGAGACCAAGGATGGATGTAGAGATCCCACCTCTGGGGTAGGTTGGGGATCACCATTGCAAAGGAGTTTGTTTCCTTTGGAGGAACTCTATAAATCCTAGATAGAGGCTTGGACATCTCTCACCTAGCCTATGAAATCACCATGAAGAAGGCTAGGGTTTGATGAAGATAAAATTGAAGGAGGTTATGGCATAACATTTTGGCACTTGTGGCATGGTTATTGGTCTTTGGAAGCCCAAAGTCCCACTAAGAAACCTCAATGTCACCTTTATGGGGCCTAGCATCAGCCTAGAGGGGATGGTGTCATCGTTTTAGGGTTATTTTATGTAAATTTTGGATTATGTAATTTTCAATGAGCAAATTAAGAAGTAGGCTCAATTTTGTGAAAAGACACAACTTTTGGATTAAAGAATCTAGGATTTCCCATATAAATATGGCTAGCCTTAATTCATTTTTACATGATAACACTCCTCTCACAAGAGAGTTAGATCTAAAATTTTCTCCCTAGTGGAATTTATGTTTGAAATAACTAGTGTGCACCTCTTGGAGAAGTTATTTTGTGATGTCTCTTGGATATTTTTGCGGTGGAAATTATTCAACTAGGGTTTGTACTTTATTATTCTTAGTGAATTAAGTAAAAAATATGCAATTTGTTTATGTTATAATTTGTGTGGTATATTTTTACTTGTTCATGTTTAAGATTATGAAATTGCTTGCTCTCAAAACCTAGGAGAGGGACATAAAGTGACTCTTCCTCTCTCTAGTCTTTTTCCACTTGCTAATTGCTAAGAAGATCTTGTCTAGATAGGCTTCTAAATCCCTAAAGTGATACCACTTTAGAAAAAAAATTCTAGAGCTTGTTGCAAATATTTGTCAAGTGTCCAAGGAGAAGAGGAATTCGCTTGAGCCCAAAAGAGCTTGCACTCTAGATAAAATTATATCTTTGAGACTTAGAGATTGAGGCCTTGAAGTGCCAACACCTCAAGACTTTGTCCCTTTGTCCTTACACAAATATTATCATTTATCTCTCCAAGTTAATTTTGTTGTTGTAATTGACTCCCTAATCTCAAAAGGAACGTATTTCTATTACTCTTGGGTACGATTGATCAAACAAACACTCAAACTTTATTCTCTCAAGATTTTACTAACTATCTCTAACCCTAACTTATCCTAGATCATTAATTTGGTTGTTTTTGTTGCAAAACATTGCTACAACCATACTAATTCACACTAATTCGTTGCATACACTAACCTAGTTCATAGCTAAATCACTCAAAAATTGCTTGTGACATTTGTTACATAATCTACTTGATATATGCTTCATTTACATTGTCCTTTTTTGCAATTATGAGAACTAATTCTTATGGTTGTTACAAATTACTATATGTTGTTAGAAGTCATCATCTTGTTGCAATTTTTCTTCAGCCATCAAATATTTACATTGTCCATTGTCTGTTGACGCTTTATTATTATTATTTTACTTGGAAATTGATATATGTGTATGTGTGTGTGTGTGTGTGTGTGTGTGTGTGTGTTGTATTGTTTGTGTTTCGAGCAGGTACACCATTATTCTTCTTTGCCTCAATTTCTCAGACACAGAATTTGTTGACTTAGGTGACCAATGAGAGGGGGGTATATCCTTAGCTTACCCATCCCTTTAGTTCATCGGGAACTTCTCACTTGGGTTGGAATTTGATCCATCCCTAAAAGTGGGGATTTCAAACTGAGGTGATATTGGTGGGATATCATATTGTTACACCAATTTGAGTTACTTATCTTGGGATTTGGTATAAGTACAAATTTTTTTATAACATTTTTGGCATTGTTTCCGAGGAGAATCGAGTCAATTTTACTCAACAACACATCTTTGTTAATATTTTCCCGAAGCCCTTATTTTACAAGATTACTTGGAAACTCCATTGAGGGTGATTCCCTCAATTTCTTTGATAATCCTAGAAGGATTATCAGCGAATCCATTGATGAAAACCTTATAATAGCCAACCTTATAATACGGGGTTTTTCTCCTCCATTTGATGAAGTCATCCAAGCTTCCTTTTATCCTTCACAAGAAGAAGAGATTATCATTAGTCATATTTCCTTTCGAGTTTTTTTATGATGATCTATTATATGATTAGGAAAGTGAATAAATAGAGGAACCCTCAGATGCACCAGTCCCTTCATGTTATAATGAAAGTGATGAGTTGATTGAGAATATTGATGAGTTTATACATGTTGGGGGATGTAAATGGGATGTTCTTTTCTATGATGGAGATCCCATTTAGGACATTGAAGATCATTTCCAATTGTTTCCTTCGCAACTATCATCTGATATTGTTGTTGATTCTGCATTTGGAAACAAGGAGATGAAATAATTACAAATGTATTCTAAACACCCAAGGATGACTTAATGCAGTATTCTCATAATGATTTCTGGTCATACCTTGAGGATTTTGATGAATATTCATTTGGTCACTTGGATATATTCTATGAACATGAGTTTCGACCACCATTGTGATCAAATTGTGATGAGGGTGAGGACATGGTTTTCCTAAAATAGGATACTTGTGATGAGTTTTTCCAACCTGCTTATTTTCCTTTATCTCACTATGTTGCTAAGGATGTCACTAGGAAACATGTCCCTTGTCCCACGTAGTCCCTGTTGGGGTGAGAAAAAGGTATAAATATCCTCCTTGTTACTTTGATTTATGATATATTCTTTGTTGACTTTTCTATTAGTTTGAAGTAATTAGGGAAGAAAATAATTAAAATTATTTTGAAAATAATATTAAATAATATTACTTGTATTATTGTAATATATATAGAAGAGTGAATGATAGAGAGAGTGTGCTAGAATTTCGATCTCCTAATTTTTGATACTCTGTACAACAACCCAGTTATAAATGACTTGCCAATTATGGAATGAATGGAAGTTTAAAGCGTTTTGACCATTTCCGTGTAATGAGTTTTTCATAACAATATCTTTTGAAGACCGTGGGCCCAGTCGACAGGAGCTACTATGTTATCTATATTTTTATCGATTATGTGGTAATTTTGTGGGTTGATATTTCCTTCAGTGGTTAGAATAGATTCATTAATGTGTTGTTTCTATTATGAATTGATTGTGTTATTCCATTCACAGAGATTAGACTTTTTATTTGGAAATTATCGATTGTTGTTCAATTACCGATTGTTGTTCAGTTACCAATTTCTTTCAATTTGTCGCTTGTTGATTATTTCATTAAGTTTTCATTTGTTGTTCCTTCTTAAATATCAATAGATCGTTATTCCTTTTGAATAGTTTGATTAATAACTGTTCTTTGAGAGATTGATTCATTGGTGCTTTTGTAGATTAAATTGTTGTTTCCTGGATAGCTGAATGAGTTCAGTAATTAATTGATGTTTCTTTTCACAGTGTGTTATTTATCAGAGTATATTTCCTTTTAATTGAATTATTAGTTTCGGATTTTGTAGTTGATGTGTGAAAAGCTTGATTGTTACAGTAATTTAGTTGAATACAGATTTGATGTAACTGAAATATCTACATGATTTAAACCTCTACAACTTATCCACATAGATTTTTCTAACAATATTGAGAGAAAAAAATGAATCCTCGGTTGATAAAATTAATGTCATACTAAGGTTTTTTTTAGAACATCTTTAGAGCCCAACATTTTGGCATCATTGTCGGGTAGATTGTCAAGGATAGTATAGGTTGCATCTCTGAAAGGATGAGGTATTAAAAATGAAAGGTAAGAACCTGAGCAGGAAAACAGTACCATGCTTGTGCCAACGTGTTGACGGGCAAAATTGACCGTTCGTCAACTGGAAGAGTGGATCCGGTCCGAGGTTGTCTAAATAACCAAAGCCATTTGGGATAACCCACCCTGATGGATTTAGCGGCTCCTTTAGCCGATCTAAGTCCTAAGAAAACAAAAGAAAACTACTCTAAATAAACTACTCTAAATAAATAAAACAAACTAATAAACAAATCTAAACTACTAATATATACAATTCACTACCTAAACTATAACAATTCTATGAAATTCAACATTCAACTATTAACTGAATCAAATCTTAATCACAAATGTACAATATTTATAAATTATAGATTTATAAGAAAACCTGCAAAAATCAATTGCAAACTGTCCTAAGACAGCGGAACTGTTTTTTATTTTTATAGTTTTATGAGAAAGAAATAGAATAAAAACTAACTATATAAACTAAGCAATTAAAACACTAACTCTAACTACAAATCTAAACTATGCATATATCTCTCTAAACTACTTAAATAACACTAATAAGCTAACCTGTGATAACGCTTTCCAATTTATCATGTGTAAAGAATCCAGTTCAGCTGTTCGATGGGAGGAAACCCGCATCAATCCTCTGTAAGCCTCTAGTAAACAGTAAGAAGTAGTGCTCTTTTGAATATCGATAACAGAACAAACAAGACATAAAAGTTACAACAATGTTATAATTTACAAATCATCACATTAGATAAATCTGTGTGCAAGGATTTGTACAAAAATGATTCAATTAACGAAGAAGAGAAATCTGTGATTCATTAACTGAAACAAAGTAATTGCTGTATTTTTGAATAAGAGAGATCAGATATGGATTACACATTAATCAAGTCACATCAACCTGCAATAGATTACGATAGCTAAAGTAGTCTATAATCGACTGCAAAATGATATGAATAAAACTTGAAACAAAAGTTTGATATATTGAAAGCGAAAGTTGTTACAAGACATCAAATTTCATCTCAATCTGTATTATAAATCCATAGTCTGGTTCTCCCACAGTGAGGATCATGATTATTACAAAAATAACAAGTATTTAAAGACCTCTCACAGGGTAAAACATCCATGTGGGAATTATCAAAACAGTTTACAAAAAATCTGGGATAATATCCCCAAGTCTCTATTTCTGATTCAAACTAACAACTTAAAATAAAAACTACATCATACAAATATCTCCTAAACTACCACAACATGCCCAATTGATCATTGCAATTCGAATGTACCTGAAAGAGGACAAAAATAGACAAGTTAAGAGGATATTTTATTGATAAAATTGCTAAAAATCTAATTCTTAAGACTAGCTACAGAATCTTGCGATTCTGTAGCTGGTCTAAATCAAACACAGAATCGTTTTAAAACCAATTCAAAAATCACAGAATTAAATTCAAACTACTAAACAAATATCTAATTGCTATTTGGAAACAAAAGAATCATTCAAATCAAAGACTGTTATGCTAATTCGAGAGCAGACAAGATTATGATCAATTGAATGATTACAGGGATAGACATACTCTGTTCGATCTGTTATCACAATTTTGGGTAAACAGAATCATATTGGATAACTCAAAATCAATGAAATCATTTTCATGGACCAATTGAAATCAACACCAACATTTTATGTTGATTCAGTTATCAACAAGATCATTTTTTAATCCAAACGAAATCAACAGGATCGTTTTCCAAATGAATAGGACTATATTAAACAAATACAAACGATCATGCTAATCGTAAATTAAATCAAAACTTGTATGTAAATTGATATCGTAATTGAATTAATTGGTTGATAACAGGGTATGTGGGATTTGTCAAATGTTTGTTATTACCAATTGGAGGCAGACAAAATCGATTGACAGACAATGAAATCATCACTTGAATCAATTTCAAAATGAACTATTAGCCGAGTTTTTCATACGAATTCAACAGAGACAAAATATGTCGATCTGAGATTGACAAAATCGTTTTTTGAAAATCAAAACCAACAGAGAAGCATAAAATCTATTTTCGATACCAATCCAACTCATACAAGCAATCGTGCTAACTCAAGACACGCAGCAATCATATCAAAACAAGAACGAATCGAAACGGTTTGGATTTGACACAATCATTAAAAATCAACACAGCTCTCGATTATAGCAAGTAGATCTTTTGCATAGGTCAAAGATAATCAAAATCCAAACGAGAATAATGATAAAATGCAGAACAAAGTTGTTTTGATAAATTGAAATCAACAGATTCATTTTGACTTTATTAGATTACATCGTATTTATCAACCCAGTCACTAATAATGACGCACAACACATATAAAGGACCATACCAATTTAAGCCCATGAAATCGTTCTAAAATCAAACAATAAGAACTAAATCAGAACCAATAGAAATTGTACCAAATCAAAACATAGCCGTGCTCTTATTTTAGCACAAAAATCTCCTATACAGGTCAGATACAATCAAAATCTTAAACAAAACCAAAACCCCATTGATCACATTAATTCAAACCAACAAAATTTTTCTAAAGCGAACCACACCAAGTCAAAACCAATATATCGCTTATACTAAACAGGGCACAACAAAATCGCATAACCAAATCATAACCACATTTGATTTTAGCAGAATGAATCTATTGTACAGGATCCACAACATAACCATTTTTTATAATCAAACTATGAAAGAATCATTTTGAATAATGAACAGAACTAATCGAAACCCAAAAACAAATTCATTATATTAATTCAAGCCACTCATAAAACGAAATTAGAATTGAAATTCATACCTGGTTAACAGAAAACAGCTTGGTCATGATAATTTGGAATTGACGAAGGCTTTTGCAGCTTCAACATTCCTGAAAACAATCGAACCAGTGGTTTTTTGCTTCTTGTCATTAGCCTGAAGCTTGTCCCTTTCTTTTGATAGCATTGTGACTTGGTCTTCTAATGATTTGATCTTTGATTACAGTAAGGGGATGTCAGTGAAATAATGATCTATCCACACATTGCATTGGATGCATGACGATTGCTCGGGCTTCGATGACACAGGCGAGGGTTTGTGAAAGCCACCAGGGGTTTAATTATGTAACCTGATTCCGAGGTAGTTAGGATTGTTCTTTAGGCATGGGGAAAAATTAGATACGTAGTCATAGGGTTGCTCGAAGCATAGACCATGGGAATAAGGGTACTCTCCAGCTAGGAAGCGCTCGATATCAGAGTCTGAGTCCTCGCTCAGAACTATGGGCTTTTGATTGACGTTAGGCTTAGGTTTATTCTGAGCAAGTATCGATATCAATCTATCGTTTTTCTTACCCTTGTTGTCGACAGTAGGATTACCCTTGGTTCTCTTACTCACAGGCTTCTTAACAACCTCAATCTTTCCTTTTGTGCACGGGTTGGTTAGGGTATCGGGTAGGTCGATGTCAGGGCAAACCGAGGGTTCAACAGGGGGTAGGAGGATATGGAATGGCATGGGTGGCTTGACCATAGTCTCACTGACCACAAACTTGTCGATTTGGACAGACTCTGAATCAACAAAGCCATTTTGGGATAGAAAAGCTTGCCAATTATCGTCGTGAAGATTTAAATGGTGGATGACGATGAGTCTAATCAAACCATGGTGAAACAAGTTGTTGTCAGCCTTCTCGCATTTAAACCTCTTAGCCATTTTGTAAAGACTACGCAAGAAGTAATGCGGCATGTTCAAATGATAACCCGTGAAATTCATCAACAACTGGAAGTGATAAAGAAAAACCAATCCATACCGACCTTCACAGGTCATGAATTGTTTAGCCATTATCAAAAGATCGTGCCACCTAGGTTTAAGGGTGGAAATAGGCATAACTTTGTCACAGGATGTAACCTTTCGTGATACGAATAGCAAAGGCCACGACACTTCATCGACTTTGGAGTTTTTGAACCATCTTTCCCCTGTGGCCGACAATCCTATAGAAGAGCTTATGAATTCTTCATTTAGTTCAAGCTGAATGTCACCTACTTTAGCCCTACACCCATCAAAGGTAAGGGTGAATTATTGTGCCACAAAAAGATTGAAACCCTCGAACCTATGTATAAACACCAGCCAACCATTGTTCTCTAAATCCTTATGGGAGTTATCAAAGAGTAACAGAGCTTGACTACCATTCGGCTCAATACGGACCACCGGTTGCATTGAGAGGAGCACACGGTGAGCAGGGTGTAGGGGTTAGGGTTTGAAAATAGTAAACACAGTGGTAGAATGCTCACAGGCTTACCCGAAAACCCTAGAAGTGACCCAGGATAGGGGGAAACATTTATGACAGAACGTGACAAGGTGGTGGAGCTATTTTGGCCCATGCAGAACAGTGATTACCCACAGTACAACCGTCGACGCGTATAACTATTCAAATGACTATGCATATGTATTAAAATTTATGCCATTCAATCAACCAATGAATATAT
>SNQJ01S0054708.1:44743-56749 GCA_010110895.2 Picea sitchensis
TAGTTTATTTAGAGTAGTTTTCTTTTGTTTTCTTAGGACTTAGATCGGCTAACAGAGCCTCTAAACCCGTCAGGGTGGGTTATCCCAAACGGCTTGGGCTATTTAGACAACCCCGGACCGGATCCACTCTTCCAGTTGACGGACGATCAATTTCTCCCATCAACAAATGGTGCTAGAAGAAGGGCCTGAAATTAATTAATGGCACGAGGCGGTCGTAAGACTCCTCCACCACCTAATCGCTCACCTATAGTGACAAGAAGTCATTCGAACGATAACATTCCCCCTCAAACAAAAACCACATCAAACAACGATCCATGGATCACAGTTGAGCCAACAACCCCAAATCCTATAGGTGGTGACATACAAGAGATTGTCCGCCAATCTCTCATAAGAACTCATAGTGCCTTAGCCCGTTTGAGGCAACCAAATCGACCTTTGGACCAACATTTAGATTTCTCTGATATCAGAGAACAACTCGGAGGCACTAATCTCACTGTGAACCCTACAGATCCAATCCTCACTCTTGTTGCAGGGGGATCTGGAATACCTCCCTCACCACCTCCATCATCTCCTTCCTCTTCTGGAGGAGATTCTTCTGACGAAGACAATTCCCCTTCTCAGCCTTCCACATCGACTACACCAATGGCCAACCAGAACAACCCTGCTAGACCTTGGCTCGACCAGGATGCAGTAGCTATACCTGGAGCACAACATCCCTTACCCAAACATCTAGAGAAGTGGCTTCCCAAGTTTGACCCTGACTCAAAACAGATCGCAGAAGATCACATTAAAAAGTTTATGTTAGCCATAAGAATCCGCAATGTCAAGCATGAAGACGTAGTTTGTAGGTTGTTCCCCTATACTTTCGAGGGAAATGCCTCTACATAATACTTTTCCTAGCAACCCCATACCATCGTGTCCTGGGAAAAGTTCGAGTCATGCTTTTTGGAAAAGTTTGGAGACAGTAAGCCTCCAGAAGTCCTAGTCATGGATCTTTCTAACTTAAGAATGAACCCTAAAGAGAAATTTAAAGACTTCAATCAAAGATTCTTAACACTTAAGAACCGAATCCTTGCGGATTCCATGCATGCCGAGAATATTATAATAACATACTATACTAAAGCCTTGCATCAAAGTATAGCTATTTGGGTTAAACGATCCAAGAAAGCCAAGTTGTTAGAATCTTTTGAGGAGGCCAGCCAGATTGAAAAAGACATACTTAGTCTAAAAGACTCTACTAGCAACGAAACAGAAACTAGTTCTTCTTCCAAAAAGAAGATCGAAATCCTCCCTAGACCTACTCAAAGTAAAACACAACCTAAAACCTATGATTTAGAAAACTTAACTAAAGTCGTTCAAAAACTGTCGAATCAAGTTATAGATTTAAAAAAGACAACCGAAGAAGCTTCCTTGAGCAAAGGGCCTTACAAACCCCCGTTCAGGAAACCTTTTCCCACCAACTGACCTAATTCAAATACTAAAGGTCTTAATCTAGAAAGTCTGCAATACGCCCTTCAAACAATTCTAGAAGCCCAGGATAACTTGATGCCTCCTGAGATTCTTGAGGAGGTAGTTGAACAAGAGACGGTTCAAGAAGAAGAGTCTTCTCCAAACATTTTCGGGCACTTCTCGGATAGCATCTTTCAAGCTAACTTCGAGACAGTGCATCCCTATAACACCAGGAGTAAGACAACAAACAAATCTTCTCTCGAAAATACTACAACTTTGCCTCCAAAGCAATCTAAACCAGCTGAGACTAAACAGAGTCATGTGAAACCCAACTTAGATTATGATTTAGTTGAAGATCTTAAAAAGTTGAGAGCTAACATTTTTGTTTATGAGTTATTGAAATTTCCATTTCTGCTACAAAAAATGTTACAGAATATCTCAGAGAATGGAAAAAATGGTAATTCAAGCAGTAGCAAGGTTGTGCAGAACAAAGTTCCTCAAAAGACTTCCACTAAAAACAATCCTGATCCTCAAGATAAAGGGAGCCTTCCTGTAAATAATGTAAATAATGTAGATAAAGTAGCTTTAGAAACTGCGAGTAAAAAGCCACAAGCTACCACTTTTAGTACTCACAAAAATGTACCTCCGTTTTTGTTAACTTTCGAAATCTTTAATAGAAACGTGCACAATTGTATGGTAGACTCGGGAGCGTCATCCAATCTGATGCCGTGGTCTGTGTGCTAGAAGATTAATGCCGAAGTTGAACCCTCT
This sequence comes from Picea sitchensis, assembly GCA_010110895.2. Classification (NCBI taxonomy): domain Eukaryota; kingdom Viridiplantae; phylum Streptophyta; class Pinopsida; order Pinales; family Pinaceae; genus Picea; species Picea sitchensis. The sequence continues at coordinate 46,964 of SNQJ01S0054708.1, forward strand.
AATTTAAAAATCATCCAACTTGATCGAACCAGTGTTAAAGTTATAGGAGAGTTAAGAAATGTGTTGATAATATTGTCCTCTAACCCCAAGGTTCATCAAGTTATTGATATTATTGTTGTGGATATTCCAGAAGTGTATGGTCTATTTTTAAGCAGGGACTGGTCGGAGCAGTTACACGGCTATTTCGTGACAGATTGGTCTCACCTGTGGCTTCCAGAAAATGGCAAGCCTAACAAGATCAAGGTAAATCGTGAATGCTACCTCAAGTTCATGGTCACGGATTTGAATGATCCCAATGAACCATTTAAACCTTCTACTGATTCACCCAAAGTACAAGGGATGGATACCTTTTTCGGCAATTTCATGGCCGAGACTTCAGCTGTCACCAACCCAAAACAACAGTCTGAGATTGTGGCATATGTGTAGCCAACAACTTCTACACAATGGTCTCATGCACCCGATAAAAATCAAATTTGGTCTCTTTATTTTGACGGGTCAAATTGCAAAGAAGGAGCTGGTGCAGGCTGCGTTATTATCAATCCGGCAAGTAACAATACATTGATTGCATGTAGGCTTGAGTTTGAATGTACTAATAACACTGCAGAATATGAGGCTTTACTGCAAGGTCTCAGAAAAGCTTTAGATATGAACATTCAAAACTTGACTGTCTTTAGCAACTCCGAAATCGTGGTAAGACAGGTAAGAGATTCTATCCATTGTCTCTCTCCGCATCTTAGAAGCTACCAAGCCGAGGTATGGAATTTAATGAATAAATTTTCTTCTTTCAATATAAATTCTATTCCTAGATTGAATAATTTCGAAGCTGATCTATTAGATAACGTGGCTTCTAAACTCTTTCCTACAGAAGGCTTATCCCCGGATGCATTCTCCGTCAAACTGTTGTTCAGGCCATCCGTTCCTGACAATATCACGAACTGGAGAGTCTTCGATGACGATCAGCATATCATTAGCTTCCTGCACATGGAAGAAACCTTTCAAGGCGCGGTGATAGACGAATGCACTCACGATGACAATTTGCGCGATTTCACGGTAATACCAGATCCCAGAACTCCTGAATCGTCATCGGACATGGTAAATTCGATCCCTAAATCTGTAGTTAGATTAGAGAAATTTTACGATCTTCAAGATAAATTTAAAAATTCGGTCAACTGTAAAACCAATAGTTTCACGTTATCATATGAAAAAGTAAACTTAGGAACTAATGACAATCCCGAGTGCATTAATTTAGGGTTGGGGTGTTCTCAATAAGAAAAAGATGCATTTGTTAAATTGTTCAAAGAATTTAAAGATATCTTTGCATGGACGTATGATGACCTTAAAAATTTCGACCCTAACATCATACAACATGTCATTCATATGAAACCCCAAACCTTACCCTTTCAACAAAAATTGAGAAAAACGCACCCTAAGCTTGAACCGACTGTTAAAAAATAATTGAATAAGCTCCTCAATGCTAAGATAATTTTTCCAGTTAGGCACACTCAATGGGTTTCTAACCTTGTCCCTGTCTGGAAGAAAAGTGGGGAAATCTGACTATGTGTCGATTTCTGAAACCTTAACAGAGCGTCTGATAAAGACAACTATCCTGTCCCACCCATGGAATAGATCCTTCAACAGGTATCTGGTTCTAAGAGGCTATCCTTATTGGATGGTTTCTTAGGGTACAACCAAGTCCCGATGTCTCCTCCAGATCAACTTAAAACTACCTTCCGCACTCCATGGGGAACCTACGCTTATCGAAAAATGCCCTTTGGATTGATTAATGTCGGTGCCACTTTCCAGAGAGAAATGGACATTGCTTTCCGAGGCCTAATCAATCAATCCATCGTAGTTTACTTAGATGATGTGACTGTATTCTCTAAGAACAAAACCGATCATCTAGCTCACTTACGATCCGTTCTACAGCGATGTCGTAAATACGACATTTCCTTGAATCCTAAAAAATCCATTTTTGCAGTAGAATAGGGTAAACTCTTGGGATTTATTGTGTCAAGCGAAGGGATGATTATTGACCCCGAAAGGACTTAAGTCATCGGGAAACTTCCCCCTCCTTCATCCAAAAAATCTATGCAGTCTTTCTTAGGCCAGATTAACTTCGTGAGGAGATTCGTCCCCAGTTTCTTCGAAATGGTCATGCCTTTACAAAATTTAATTAAGAAAGACACCCAATATCACTGGGGACCCCTAGAAAATCAAGCTTTTAATGCAATAAAGAAAGCCATAATAGACGCTCCTTCTCTCATGAGCCCCGACTTTTCTCAAGACTTTACACTCTACACCTTTTCTTCTGACCGTTCCTACACCACCATCCTAACTCAAAAGAACGCCGAGAATAATGAAGTACCCATTGCCTTTATGAGTTCTTCTTTCAAAGGCACTGAAATTAATTACCTAGCAGTAGACCAGCAAGCCTACACTGTTTTCAAAGAAGTAAATCACTTATGGTCCTATCTTTTGAAATCCAGGATGAAGATCATTGTTCCTTACCCAGCCGTCAGGAACCTGTTAGTGCAGAAAGAACTAGGAGAAAAGAGGGCTAACTGGGTCACCTCCTTGCATGAGTACGACATAGAAATTACCCCAGCATAGATAGTGAGAGGAAAAGGGTTATGCAATTTAGTTGTTGATTCAACAACAGGACAGCAAGAAGAAAGTGATACGTCAAACCTAGGACAACACGATCAAAATGCAATCTGTTGTGCACAAAACTCTGTCAATCCATGGTATGACGATATAAAATTATTTCTTGAGTATGGGTCAGCCCCCCGTCACCTGGATCCCACTAAAAGAAGAGCGTTGAGGTTAAAGTCTGCCTCCTTTCATTTGGTTAATGGTATCCTGTTTCGTCAAAATTGTGATGGCGTACTAATGCACTGTCTTGAGAAGGACGAAGCAGAAAAAGTCTTGCTAGAATTGCATGGAGGAGAAGCTGGTGGTCATTTTGGTGGTGACACCACTGCCCATAAGGTTTTAAGAGTTGGATATTACTGGCCCACACTTTTTAGAGACGCCCATGCCTTGTGTCATAAGTGTACCATTTGCCAAAAAGCATCAGGGCGGTTACAGAAACCAGCCTTTCCTTTGCAGCCCGTTTCAATAGACTCTCCTTTTCAGCAGTGGGGCCTTGATATCATAGGTCCAATCAACCCCCCATCCTCACAACAACATAAGTTTATCATAACAGCCACAGATTACTTTACCCGGTGGTCTGAAGCTACCGCGTTAAGAACTGTCAACACCAGTCAGGTAATTGCCTTTCTAAATTCGAATATTATTACTCGTTTTGGTATTCCTGGTTGTTTAGTATTCGACAACGCTTCTTATTTTTCATCTCTTGAGATGAGCGAATTCTCTTTGGAAAAAGGAATTAAATTTAAGTATTCTGCTAGCTATTACCCCCAGGGCAACGGATTGGCAGAATCAACAAATAAGAATATGATTAAAATCATCAAAAGAACTGTGGCTGAAAATCACAAAAACTAGCACAATGCACTATTAAACGTGCTGTGGGTTGATAGGGTAACACCAAAAGATGTTGTGGGTAACTCCCCCTTCTTTCTCGTTTATGGCAGAGAAGCAATTCTGCCACCACACATTATTCTTCCTTCACTACAGTTATCACAAAAAATTCAAGAAGAAGATTGTCCCCCTTTGGAAAACTGAATTAACGCTTTGATGAAGCTAGAAGAGGTAAGAACCCAAGATAAACGCAAGTTAGATCAGCATCAACTATTGGTTAAAAGCTGGTTCAGTTCTAACTCTGCTTCTGATAAGAATTTCGAAGTAGGTGACCTCGTCTTGAAATGGGACAAACCGCATGAGGGAAAGGGAGAACACACGAAATTTCAAAACTTATGGCTTAGACCGTTTTTAATTGCTGAGAAGTTGGGTCCCAGCTCTTTCCGATTGCAGAATCTAGAGGGGCAGCCCGACACCTATTCGGTGAATGGCCAAGCCCTGAAAAGATATTTTGCCTGATGACAACTCTTTGTATATTATGTACATATTTTTCTTTTGTTTCCTTTTCTTTTGCTGTTCTGATTTTGATTTCTCCTTTGCGCTCATCAGTTTGTGTTTTTGGAAATACACATACCTGAATGCTGAACTATTCAGACAGTGAAAACAAAAAATTCCTTCACTAAAATGACTACTAAAAATTGTATAAACATCAATTGTATACTTCTGAAATTTACATCTGTGTTGGAAAAAAGTTGTTTGAAAAGAAGTTAACTGATTTCAATCTCTGAGTAAAGCCTGCCATGATCATCTATTATCTTTTTACGCTGTCCCTATTCCTTAAGGGAATGAATCAGAAGATGTCTCCCTGCCTTAGGAAGTTGGTTCTATAAATGAAACATCTCTGGATCTTAATAAAGGACAGTTCTAAAAAATTATGATGAGGTCTGTAAAAAAATATGTTAAAGTATCATAATTTTCAGCGTCACCCCGCTCAACTATATATCTTTAAAAAACAAAATAAATCAATAAAAGAGCTGTGGGAAGTGCTTGTAAACCCGTCGAGATGCTGAAGAGGTCTGCTGGCAGTGGGTAAATGCATGCATGATGCCAAGACAACTTCGTCAGGGTACTGAACAGGCCTGCTGGCAGCGAAGCAATGTTGGGTATACGAAAATTTGCAAATATGAAACCTCTTGACCTTAATTTGTCCTTTATTCTTATCTAGAACTTCTTGGCAGGATACAGATATCAGAGTGGGTTAAATGGCAACCCTGTCAAGGCTATGGACGCCTGCTGGAAGCAGTGGCTCTGTCAACAGTATTGGAGATTTTATCTTTAATATCGTGACTCGCTTGTCTTGAGACTGTTATCAGTTTTCATACTTTAAACACTGCTGGAATATTTGGTTAATGATGATGTTTACACGATTTTCTGGTTGTTATTTTTGTGTTAGAATTTTTCTCATTATCCTAATCTGAATTTGTTCTTTTGGCAGAGATAACTGCTTCTACCAGTGTGTCGCCACTGTTGGCAGCCAATTCACATTTTCATACTGTCCTTATAAGCTGCCTACACCGGTGTTTTGCAAACTTTGATTTCGTCGCAATATTTCCAATAAAACAACACTTTTGTTTTATATGTGTTTGCACACTTACCTTGGTTCTCATTTTCACGACTGCAAGCGTGAAAACGCTGGTTTTCAAAGTCATATTAAAAATGTCACTAGATTGTTATGATCGCTCTTGTTTATATGCTCATCGTGTTTTCCAATTTATTTACCGTTACACAATTGACAAGATTCCAAGATCATTATTATTTTGGCATTCTTATTTGTTAATGAGACTTCGTTTACAAGACTGTGGTGATATTCTTTTGATCGCGTTTATGATGCATTGGTGATTTGGATTTATATGTTCTTTGATCGATTCACTTGACACATTGATTTCATAAAAACACATTTGTGTTGTGGTAAAATCCTTGGTATAAATCGTCTCATACAACACATAGTTCATATGGTCAAACCCATGATATGATTTCGTTTTATTGCTTTGGTTTTGAAACTAAAACTATGAAATGTTTGGTCCACTTACCATATATTCATTGGTTGATTGAATGGCATAAATTTTAATACATATGCATAGTCATTTGAATAGTTATACGCGTCGACGGTTGTACTGCGGGTAATCACTGTTCTGCATGGGCCGAAATAGCTCCACCACCTTCGCACGTTCTGTCATAAATGTTTCCCCCTATCCTGGGTCACTCCTGGGGTTTTCGGGTAAGCCTGTGATCATTCTACCACTGTGTTTACTATTTTCAAACCCTAACCCCTACACCCTGCTCACCGTGTGCTCCTCTCAATGCAACCGGTGGTCCGTATTGAGCCAAATGGTAGTCAAGCTCTGTTACTCTTTGATAACTCCCATAAGGATTTAGAGAACAATGGTTGGCTGGTGTTTATACATAGGTTCGAGGGTTTCAATCTTTTTGTGGCACAACAATTCACCCTTACCTTTGATGGGTGTAGGGCTAAAGTAGGTGACATTCAGCTTGAACTAAATGAAGAATTCATAAGCTATTCTATAGGATTGTCGGCCACAGGGGAAAGATGGTTCAAAAACTCCAAAGTCGACGAAGTGTCGTGGCCTTTGCTATTCGTATCACGAAAGGTTACATCCTGTGACAAAGGTATGCCTATTTCCACCCTTAAACCTAGGTGGCACGATATTTTGATAATGGCTAAACAATTTGTGACCTGTGAAGGTCGGTATGGATTGGTTTTTCTTTATCACCTCCAGTTGTTGATGAATTTCATGGGTTATCGTTTGAACATGCCGCATTAATTCTTACGTAGTCTTTACAAAATGGCTAAGAGGTTTAAATGCGAGAAGGTTGACAACATCTTGTTTCACCATGGTTTGATTAGACTCATCGTCATCCACCATTTAAATCTTCACGACGATAATTGACAAGCTTTTCTATCCCGAAATGGATTTGTTGATTCAGAGTCTATCCAAATCGACAAGTCTGTGGTCAGTGAGACTATGGTCAAGCCACCCGTGCCATTCCATATCCTCCTACCCCCTGCCGAACCCTCGGTTTGCCCTGACATCGACCTACCCGATACCCTAACCAACCCGTGCACAAATGGAAAGATTGAGGTTGTTAAGAAGCCTGTGAGTAAGAAAACCAAGGGTAATCCTACTGTCGACAACAAGGGTAAGAAAAATGATAGATTGATATCGATACTTGCTCAGAATAAACCTAAGCCTAACGTCAATCAAAATCCCATAGTTCTGAGCGAGGACTCAGATTCTGATATCGAGCGCTTCCTAACTGGAGAGTACCCTTATTCCCATGGTCTATGCTTCGATCAACCCTATGACTACGTATCTAATTTTCCCCCATGCCTAAAGAACAATCCTAACTACCTCGGAATCAGGTTACATAATTAAACCCCTGGTGGCTTTCACAAACCCTCGCCTGTGTCATCGAAGCCCGAGCAATCGTCATGCATCCAATGCAATGTGTGGATAGAGTGTTATTTCACTGACGTCCCCTTACTGTAATCAAAGATCAAATCATTAGAAGACCAAGTCACAGTGCTATCAAAAGAAAGGGACAAGCTTCAGGCTAATGACAAGAAGCAAAAAACCACTGGTTCGATTGTTTTCAGGAATGTTGAAGCTGCAAAAGCCTTCGTCAATTCCAAATTATCATGACCAAGATGTTTTCTGTTAACCAGGTATGAATTTCAATTCTAATTTCGTTTTATGAGTGGCTTGAATTAATATAATGAATTTGTTTTTGGGTTTCGATTAGTTCTGTTCATTATTCGAAATGATTCTTTCATAGTTTGATTATAAAAAACGGTTATGTTGTGGATCCTGTATAATAGATTCATTCTGCTAAAATCAAATGTGGTTATGATTTGGTTATGCGATTTTGTTGTGCCCTGTTTAGTATAAGCGATATATTGGTTTTGACTTGGTGCGGTTCGCTTTAGAAAAATTCTGTTGGTTTGAATTAATGTGATCAATGGGGTTTTGGTTTCGTTTAAGATTTTGATTGTATCTGACCTGTATAGGAGATTTTTGTGCTAAAATCAGAGCACGGCTATGTTTTGATTTGGTACAATTTCTATTGGTTCTGATTTAGTTCTTATGGTTTGATTTTAGAACGATTTCATGGGCTTAAATTGGTATGATCCTTTATATGTGTTGTGCGTCATTATTAGTGACTGGGTTGATAAATACGATGTAATCTAATAAAGTCAAAACGAATATGTTGATTTCAATTTATCAAAACAACTCTGTTCTGCATTGAATCATTATTCTCGTTTGGATTTTGATTATCTTTGACCTATGCAAAAGATCTACTTGCTATAATCGAGAGCTGTGTTGATTTTTAATGATTGTGTCAAATCCAAACCGTTTCGATTCGTTCTTGTTTTGATATGATTGTTGTGTGTCTTGAGTTAGCACGATTGCTTGTATGAGTTGGATTGGTATCGAAAATAGATTTTATGCTTCTCTGTTGGTTTTTATTTTCAAAAAACGATTTTGTCAAGCTCATATCGACATATTTTGTCTCTGTTGAATTCGTATGAAAAACTCGGCTAATAGTTCATTTTAAAATTGATTCAAGTGATGATTTCGTTGACTGTCAATCGATTTTGTCTGCCTCCAATTGGTAATAACAAACGTTTGACAAATCCCACATACCCTGTTATCAACCAATTAATTCAATTACGATATCAATTTACATACACGTTTTGATTTAATTTACGATTACCATGATCGTTTGTATTTGTTTAATATAGTCCTATTCATTTGGAAAATGATCCTGTTGATTTCGTTTGGATTTGAAAATGATCTTGTTGATAACTGAATCAACATAAACTGTTGGTGTTGATTTCAATTGGTCCATGAAAACGATTTCATTGCTTTTGAGTTATCCAATACGATTCTGTTTACCTGAAATTGTGATAACAGATCGAACAGAGTATGTCTATCCCTGTAATCATTCGATTGATCATAATCTTGTCTGCTCTCGAATTAGCATAACAGTCTTTGATTTGAATGATTCTTTTGTTTTCAAATAGCAATTAGATATTTGTTTAGTATTCTGAATTTAATTCTGTGATTTTTGAATTGGTTTTAAAACGATTCTGTGTTTGATTTAGACCAGCTATAGAATCGCAAGATTCTGTAGCTAGTCTTAAGAATTAGATTTTTAGCAATTTTATCAATAAAATATCCTCTTAACTTGTCTATTTTTGTCCTCTTTCAGGTACATTCGAATTGCAATGATCAATTGGGCATGCTTTGGTAGTTTAGGAGATATTTGTATGATGTAGTTTTTATTTTAAGTTGTTAGTTTGAATCAGAAATAGAGACTTGGGGATATTATCCCAGATTTTTTGTAAACTGTTTTGATAATTCCCACAGGGATGTTTTACCCTGTGAGAGGTCTTTAAATACTTGTTATTTTTGTAATAATCATGATCCTCACTGTGGGAGAACCAGACTATGGATTTATAATACAGATTGAGATGAAAGTTGATGTCTTGTAACAACTTTCGCTTTCAATATATCAAACTTTTGTTTCAAGTTTTATTCATATCATTTTGTAGTCGATTATAGACTACTTTAGCTATCGTAATCTATTGCAGGTTGATGTGACTTGATTAATGTGTAATCCATATCTGATCTCTCTTATTCAAAAATACAGCAATTACTTTGTTTCAGTTAATGAATCACAGATTTCTCTTTTTCGTTAATTGAATCATTTTTGTACAAATCCTTGCACACAGATTTATCTAATGTGATGATTTGTAAATTATAATATTGCTGTAACTTTTATGTCTTGTTTGTTCTGTTATCGATATTCAAAAGAGAACTGTTTTTTACTATTTACTAGAGGCTTACAGAGGATTGATGTGGGTTTCCTCCCATCGAACAGCTGAACTGGATTCTTTACAAAGGATAAATTGGAAAGCGTTATCACAGGTTAGCTTATTAGTGTTATTTAAGTAGTTTAGAGAGATATATACATAGTTTAGATTTGTAGTTAGAGTTAGTGTTTTAATTGCTTAGTTTAGATAGTTAGTTTTTATTCTATTTCTTTCTCATAAAACTATAAAAATAAAAAACAGTTCCGTTGTCTTAGGACAGTTTGCAATTGATTTTTGCAGGTTTTCTTATAAATCTATAATTTATAAATATTGTACATTTGTGATTAAGATTTGATTCAGTTAATAGTTGAATGTTGAATTTCATAGAATTGTTATAGTTTAGGTAGTGA
>SNQJ01S0054709.1:0-11455 GCA_010110895.2 Picea sitchensis
TAATTACGTGATTTAATTGAAATATTAGCGCTAGAGAAATTGCAACGTTTAGTATGTGATTGAGTTGCCACATCATTATCATTAGTTGAAATGTCTATATTATTTAATTAATTGTTATGCGAGAAGAATTATTGGTACGTCATAGGTTAATTGAAATTGGAATATTTGTTAATTGTTATAACGACGTCGAACCGCGACATCTTTATTGTTTACATGAAGGCACTAATGACAATGTCAATAGCGCGGATCCTATTTTGTAAGGTTATCGCAATTACGGTAGTAATTGGCAGGAAGGGCAAGTTTTTTTTGGAGTTGGTAATTGCTCAAGGGGCACCCTTAGGGTATGATATCATTGTGCAATATGGCATTTATTAGTAAAATGCAATGCGTCGTGCTTACTAATGTCCCTGGTCTCGTACTACTTGGTGTTTAGTATTGCGTAGGTTGTCTGTGTCGGGCGGGATGTAGACTCCTCTTGTAGCTAGCGTTTGTGTCTAGGTGTAATCCAATGGAAGGAATCCAGTGCCGTATCAAGAGTCTCGGGCTGTTTAAAGGCACAGTTTTGCGTAGTCGATCTGTGTCGAGCGGGATGTAGACTCTCTTGTAGCTAGCGTTTGTGTTTAGGTGTAATCCAATGGAAGGAATCCATTGCCGTATCAAAAGTCTCGGGCCATTTAAAGGCAAGCCCACTCTTGGCGCACATTACTGTGAGTCAGACGAGGTCTCGGCTGTTTAAAGGCAATGCCTCCACTACCGCTGCACTCTCATCGTCGGATTTCTTCCTCTCTCGTGACAGAGACTGGCCAACCTCGGTGTCTCCGACTGCTTACAGCTCGTTGTTTGCACTTCCTATTCGGGGCATGTGCCTCTATGTGTTGATGATGCTCACATCTTGATTGTGTCTGGTTTTACTTACTGCCCCGGGTTGGTTCGAAAGTTGACTTTTGGAGTTGAGGGGTTGTTTTTCTTCATCACAAGACACACTTAACTCTACACACAAAAAAAAATTCAATTCTATTGATCAGTAGGATGTCCTAGCTAGGAGGTTGTTACATCTATGGCGTAACAAGAATATGGAATTTTAATACGACCGGTGACGTAAATTGATGTTCTCGCTACTTTTAACTTTTCATACAATATCAATATTTGTTTTCATGTTTATGTGTGTATCAATTTGCATTTGTTAATGACTACTTTGAAGATATCTTAATATTTTTCAAATGATATCATTTAATCAATATAATCCATATCTCATTTCTTCCAGATAAAAACCATAGAAATTGCTTGATTCAGTTTGTGAAAGACAAATTTCTCTTCTTCATCAATTGAATTATTATATAAGTTTCTGCATAACAAAGCTTGGTCTAATTGCAGAATTTTATAAATCATATAATTGTTATGATTTTACAATTTGTTTGTCCTGTGAATAAACTCAAAGAGCATTGTAGTTATCATTTACGAGAAGCTTCTAAATCATCCGGTGCGAGTTTCCTTACTCCAACTAGCTTCAAAGTCATCATACACGTGACAAATTAGGAGCTTAGGTCCGCTTGTTGTTTATTTGATTTAGTATATTTGCTAGCATTTTAGTTAGATATATGTGTAGTTAGTATATTAGATTGTTTAATTTCAGTAAGTTTTAGTTCTCATTCATAAAAGATAAAAAAATCAAAATATCTTCTCCTGCTTTAGGCAAGTAGCAAAATGAGTTTTCCAAGCCTTACTTTAAATCAGACTTTGCAGACATTGCATACTGCAGAATAAGTTTATATCAGCTAGTAGGCCTGGTACTACATAGAAAATAGTAGATTAGCTAGTTTGTTTCATAGTTATTTTTAATTGGATTAGTTAGATTAGTTAGTTTTATTTATTAATAGTTAGTTTAGTTTGTTTTATTTAGTTTTATTTAGTTTAGTTTTTTAGTTAGTTTAGTTTTAGTTAGATTAGTTAGTATAAATTAGTTTTCTTTGGTTTCCTAGGACCTTAGATCGTCCAACGGAGATGCTAAACCCATCAAAGTGGATCAATCCAAACGGCTTGTGTTATTTAGACAACCTCGAACCGTATTTATTCTTCTAGTTGACGGCATGTTAAATTTGTCTGTCAACAAATGGCTTAGAAGGAGGGCCGACCGACAAGATGGCCTTGTAGGAGCCTCTATTTCAAATTTATTCACTTCCATGGTTCTAATCACTGTGTTGGAACATGCCTTCAAATTCTCATTACCCGATGTTCCAACCAGACAGTCCCATGCTTGTCCAAACTCACCTTTGATGGTGAAGGAAAATTATCCGCTAAAGACCACCTTAACAAGTTTTAGTGCAAAAGCATCAAACATGACATCTCAAATTCAGGAGTTTCATGCGGTGACTGCTTCTTTTACTTCTAGAGGTCGGATCAAACATTGGTTTGAATCCTTTCTAACATGTCACATTTTTTATTGGTTTCAACTTGTAGATGAGTTTCTAAATGCTTTTGAAATTTGTGATTTTGACTTCAATTATGTGAAGAATTTCATACTTCATCAATCAACAAAAATCCATATTCAAAAGGATTTTGACAAGAGTCTATCATATCCCTCTCAGAATTTAATCTTGATGACATGTCATTGGTATTAAATCTCTTTCTATGATGCTTCCATCCTTCCATCCAGCCATGTTCAATCACTTAATGAAGAACCAATTGTAAATCCTATCACTCAATCAGAAGAACAATTTTCTTTGCAAGAAGAGAAGGATCCTTCCTAATAATGCGTTGAACAAGCCAGGAGGTAGAATCTATTGATCGTGCTCTATTGACAACCAAATTGGTTTTTCCTTGAATCATTGTATTTTACTTCCAAGACTAGTATGTAAGATGATTTGTTTCTCGCCTCGTAGAATAATTCCCATTCTTGTAATTCATGCTCTAATCAACATTTAAAATCGGTCATTGAAGAACACTTAAGCAATGAAAATCTTCTGAATGTTCTAGTATTCCCATGAAACGATTAGAGAAGAAGAAACTTAAACCTTCATCCCTCAAAATGCACTTTGTTCATAGGAAAGACTAGATGCTTGTCACATAAATTTGAATTATCTACATCACCAAAATATGAATTATATATGGTCGTATCATGCTGAGGAATTCATCACCAAAACATAGTGAGAATTTTAAAGAAAGTGGAAGAGAATTGTCTTGAGAACTTGCATTGTTGAGCATCATGTCTAAGAGATTCTTTTATCTCTTTATTTTTATTCCTTTTATTCGCTATATCCCGATCTTTTCTTAGATTCTAGTGGACTTGACATCTTACCTACAACATCCTTTTATTTTCCACCACAATCATATCCTTTGATATGCTAAATTTTGGTGAATCAATTCCAAAACCTAACATTGATAAACTTGATTTGATGCTTGTTCACTTTCAACACTCACATGCGAAGAGGACATGTTACGGTGACTCCATTTTACACAGCTTTATTGCTGAAAAGGACGATGCATTACATATTATGGAAATCAAACTTTCTAAGTTTCATATTCGTTCTTTAATTAGCTTGAATATTAATGTTGATGTTTCACATTTTGAAATGATCAATCACAACGAAGAAAACATTCAAACCAATTATCTAATCGAATGCACGAATCCTCCTTTGATCAACTTTCCATTAATATATTTGTTTCACAAAGTCATGGTTTGTATCCCCATTTTTGTGACATGATCTTAGAGTGGCTTGAATATTCATATATGAAAAATTTCATAATAAAGACAAAGTTGTGCTTGCTTTCTTTACCTAAGAATCTTGGAAGTAGTCGTGACATATTTCTTTTAGATCCTCCTTAATGAAGAAATTAATGAGCACTTAGAGAACTATCAGGAGGATGGGGCATTTCAGCCTTGGTCGATGGTTATTCCATTTCCTCATAATCCTGACGATTTTTACACTCACCCATGCCATTATGACCTTTATCACTTAAAAAATTGCACAATGGTTGGAGGATTCATACAACAAGGATATTCAAGGGAATCGTAAGATCATGCTTACTTTGTTGTTAGATTATGATTATGAAGGTAAGTGAGATATGTTTCTATCATTTGTTGATATATTACCATTCTTATTAGTAACGCTTTGATCTTGTTTCCATTGCGTGTGGATTAGAGTTATTCCAATGGCTACATTGGTGCTTTACTTGGAAGCATGACTTCACGTAGTATCCTGATGTGTTTAATAGTTAGGGTAGGTTTAGGAATAGGTTTTCTTTCAGTTTGATTTCTCACTATTTCTCTTTGCAATAATGCAGTCATGAACACAAGTGGGTGCACCACGAGAACCGTAATACGGCTATTGTCAGGGAAGTCCCCTTGATTCTTTTCTCTTTACTCTTAGTTGAACATTTATTTTCAAAAACGCAATATCATCATGAAAATATTCAATGGAAAGTAAATAGATAAATGAATCTGAATCAACCTTGACCCAAGATACCATGAGTAGGACTGCTTTCCCATCATCCTGAATTTTCCTACTTTCTTTCAGTTTCCTAAGGGATTGTCGCATGAGGTTTTCAGATGCACCTTCTGTGTATATTTGTTTTTTTGTTTTTGTTGTTTGGATTCATTTGCTTTCCAATTTTTTCTTCGCTAGTGTGTTTGGATTTCTCCCTTATGCTTACCAGTTTTTTCTTTTGGAAATACACCTACTTGCATCACTGAGCTATTCAGACAAAGACGATAGAAAATTCCTTTGCTGAAATAACTTCTGAAAAATTTGTATGAACATCAATGATATATTTCTGAAATTTATATCTGTGTTGGAAAAGTATGTTGTTTTAAAGAAGTTGAATGATTTTGATCTCTGAGTAAAATTCGTCATGATCATCTATTATCTTTTTACGCTGTCCCTTTTCCGTAAAGGAATGACTCAGAAGATGTCTCCCTGTCTTAGAAAGTTGTTTTTGTCAATAAAACATCTCTGGATCTAAATAGAGGACAGTCCTAAAAAATTCTGATGAGGTCTAAAAAAAATAAAAAATATTTAGAATCATGATTTTCAGCGTCACCCCGCTCAAATANGTTGTGGGAAGTGTTTGTAAACTCGCCGAGATGCTGAACAGGTCTGCTGGCAGTGGGTAAATGCATGCATGGCGCCAAGACAACTTCGTCGGGGTACTAAACAGGCCCACTGGCAGTGAAGCAATGTCGAGTATATGAAAATTTGCAAAAAAGAAACCTCTTTAATGTCCTTTATTATGATCCAGAACTTCTTGGCAGGATACAGATGTCAGAGTGGGTTAAATGGCAACCCTGTTGAGGCTATGTATGCCCGCTGGCAGTAGTGGCTATGCCAACAGTATTAAAGGTTTTATCTTTAATATCGTGACTTGTTGATCTTAATATTGTTATCATTTTTCATCTTTTGAAACACCGCTGGAATAGTTGGTTAATAATGATGTTTATACGATTTTCTGGTTGCTATTTTTGAGTTGGAATTATCTTTGTTGTCCTAATCTGAATTTGTTTCTTTTGGCAGAAATAACTACTTCTACCAGCGTGTCACCATTGTTGGTAGCCAATTCACATTTTTCCATTGTCTTATAAGCTGCCTACACCAATGTTTCGCAAACATCGATTTTTTCGCAATTTTTAAATGAACGACGCTTTTATTATTTGCGCCTTTTCGCACACCTATCTTCGTTTTGTTTTCATGACTATAAGCGTGAAAACTTAGTCCTTCAAAGTCGCACTAGAATCATTGTTTGAACTATTGTCATCCTTCTCATTGATATGCCCTTTGCGCTTACATTTCACTTATCATTTTACAGCTGGAAAAACTTTCGAACTATACTCATTGGACATTTTTTGATTGATTATGTGACTTGGTTTCATTATGTTTGTGATGCTTTGGATTTACATGTTTCTTATTTGGCCTACTTAACCATTGGTTTCACAACAATGCATAGGCGTTATGGTTAAATCTTTCACATATGTCTTTTGATATAATCACTATGTTAATGTTTTTATAACTATTGACATGTTGAAGACTCTTTGGTACCTTGGTTAAAATACTTATATGAGTTGTTACAATACATTGGCACATGGTTGATTATTTGATTTTGGTTTCAAATTGAATTATTTATGGATTAAAACTATGGTGTAACGTCGATTACGCGCGTTGGTTTATAACTCACCATTGGTTTCATTGGTCGGCTAATTCACATAATGGTTGAACTATGCTTTAATGGGTAGAACAACTATGTAAACTGTCAATTGTACAACTGATATGATAGTTATGCATGGATTTACTGCCTTCTACCACCCTCGCACACTTTGCATTAACGCCTGCCTCCTTACCAGGTTACCCCTGTTGATTTTTGGGAAAATTTCTGAGTTTTGAGTCCTGCGTATACCTTGTCCAAACCCTACCCAAACCCTTGTCCACTGTATGTTCTCTCCTGGCTCCTGTAGGGCGAATTTAAACCCCATGGTGTTCAGAGTCATTTTTGGTTTGATTATTTCCAAAGAAGACTGCTTAAGACTGCCCCCGTAATTGCCCCCAGAGTCACGTTTTTGCGTTAGAGATTCTGGGCAAATGGATTTGAATTAGATCAAACCGTTGAAAACCCAGAACTGTTTTTAGCTCCTTTATGCTCAATTTGAGCGGTTTCCTCAGAAATTGAGTGGTTACAGAGATCTAGCTCGTGTTTTTCAGGTCAATTTTCATATCTTCTCAATGGTTGAAGGGAACGTATTGGGTCTGTGTGCATTTTCCAAAATGCTTATCACTTCTCCAGATCTATGCTTCAGAACTCCCTCTCACTTGTCTAGCCTCACACACTCTTGAACCCTTGATCAATCCTCATAGGTATGAATTTCGATGTCAGATTCATTTTGTGAATAATCAAGGTTAATGTAATGATTTGAATTATGTTTTCAAATAGCTCTATTTCTCATTCAAATGCCTTTGTCATTCGGTGTTCATCCTGTATATTGTTTCACTTTGCTAAAAATAGGAAGAGTTTCGATTTGATATATGATTTGCTCACATCTTTTTATGGTTATTCGTTTGGATTTGATGTGCTAAGCCTGTCTGAGTGAAGTAACGGATTAATGGTGTGTTTTCAATACAATTTGTTTTGTATTCACCTCTCACGGGAAGTTCCATACTCTATTTAGAATACGATTACCCTCAGATTCGATCTTGTAGGATTCGTATGCTTTGTTTGACAAATAATTTTGGGAGTGTAGTTTTTACGATGTGCTCTGTCATACGATTTTCCAAATCATGAATACCACTCTGTTTGATTTAAATTTGGAAATAACTACTCTGTTTTTATAAAAACAATGGTCTCATTAAAACTGTGAAACTACGTCCGAAACATAAAACGATTATGATTTGCAACAAATATGCTAAACTCAACCGATTAACTCGCTTGTTTGGATTGTTGTTTGGTTTGATTTTAAATGTGTAAAAACAAATTGGTCAAACCCAATTGTAATTCGTTTGATTAGAACAATTTTGGTAAAGGAAAATCAATCTTGTTTTCTCACTGTGCAATGATAAACGATCAATAACAAACTCTGTTTGATTGATCCTGTTACGATTTTTGTTATGTGTCGGTTATGGTTTGAATTCGTTCACAGCCTAAATCGCTTGCTTTACAGTTATCATGATTTGAAAATAATTCTGTGCGATTCGATTATTTCTCCTGTTGTTGAGACAAGTATAACGAAGTGTTTGCGATTTGTTTCATTTTCAATTGAATATTAAAATCATTTCATAATGGATGGATTTGATTTGATTGGGAAATGATTACGATTTTGTTACATGTGATTTCATTTACCCGACTCATGACTATAATTGAAACAGAGTAGTGTTATCTCTGTACTCGGTTAAATGATGTGGGTCCCGTTGGTATAATTCTTTCAATTTATGATTCATTCTCAAGTAATTATTGGATGTCAATTGAATGGAATTTCTTAAAAATATTTGATTTAGTTTCAATTCTGATTCTGTATCTTATTTTAGACTAGATACAGAATCAAATGATTCTGTAGCTAAGTCTGTAAAATTGGATTTTTATTGTTTTATTAATAAAATGTCTCTCTAACTTGTCTATTTCTGACTTGTTTCAGGTGAATTAGAAATTGCATGGGATTTTATGGACAGTTTAGAGGATATTTGGATGTTTTAGTTTCATTTTAATTTCCTAGTTTAGGCAATTTTGGGATATCTCCCAGATTTCATGTAAACAGTTTTATAACTTCCACAGGGAGCTTTTACCCTGTGGATAACCTTTAAATACTTATTATTTTTGTAATAATGATCATCCTCATTCGTGGGAGAACAAGGATATGGAATTTTAATACAGACTGAGGCATAAATTCATGTTCTGCTATAGCTTTAGCTTTTCATAATATCAA
Source organism: Picea sitchensis (assembly GCA_010110895.2). Lineage (NCBI taxonomy): Eukaryota > Viridiplantae > Streptophyta > Pinopsida > Pinales > Pinaceae > Picea > Picea sitchensis. The sequence goes on from SNQJ01S0054709.1 coordinate 8,399, forward strand.
TATTTTGTTTCATGTTTATGTGTATCAATTTGCATTTGGTTAATGACTATTTTAGCTATCTTAATATTTTGCAAATGATATGGTTTAATCAATATAATCCATATCTGATTTCTTCCAGTATTTAAAAACATAGCAATTACTTGATTCAGTTTGTGAAAGACAGATTTCTCTTCTTCATCAATTGAATTATTAAGTATACGTTTCTGCATAACAGGTTTACCTAATTGCAGAAATTTATAAATCATATAATTGTTATGATTTTTATGTCTTGTTTGTCCTGTAAATAACCTCAAAGAGCATTGCCGCTATTATTTACGAGAATCTTCTGTATTATCCAGTGCGAGTTTCATTCCTCCGACCAGCTTCAAAGTCATCATACACAGGACAAATCTGGAGCATTTCCAGGTCTGTTTGTTGATTATTTGTTTAGTATATTTGTTAGTATTTTAGTTAGATATATGTGTAGTTAGTATATTAGATTTTTTAATTTCAGTAAGTTTTAGATCTTGTTCATAAAATCATAAAATCAACAAAAATATCTTTCTCTATCTTAGGGCAGAAAGTAAATGAGTTTTCCAGGTTTTATTTAAATCTGTATTTTGTAGATATTGTATATTTTGTGAATAAGTTATATTTCAGTTAGTAGTTTGTATATATAGAAATAGTAGATTAGTTTGTTTGTTTAATAGCTATTTTTAATTAGATTAGTTAGATTAGTTAGTTTTATTTATTGTTAGTTAGTTTAGTTAGTTTTATTTAGTTTTAGTTAGTTTAGTTTTAGTTAGATTAGTTAGTATAAATTAGTTTTCTCTTTGGTTTTCCTAGGACCTTAGATCGGATAACGGAGCTTCTAAACCCGTCAGGGTGGTTCATTCCAAACGGTTTGGGTTATTAGACAACCCCGGACCAGTTTCACTCTCCTAGTTGACGGACGGTCGATTTCGCCCGTCAACAGACCGTCCATCTCAAGGGGTTATGTGGACCGTTGATCCGACTCCCTGTCGGGGTTTTGAGGATCGCAAGTTGAAGAAGTCAAAGAATAATAACCACAGGACTTGCGAAATCACAATATGTGATACCCTGATATAATCTCGACCGTTGGATCAAGGACAAATATGGACCATTGATCCCAGTCCTTGTCGGAGTTTTAGGGATCGAGAGTTGGACATGCCAAATTTTATTGACATCAGGAACCCCGAAATCGCGATGTGTGAAATCCCGACTGAGCCTGAACCATCAGATCAAGATGTGATCTAGACCGTTGACCCAACTCATGACAACAGACCATGTCAGTTAGGGACACGTGGCACAATCAAGTAATGAAAAGTGTCAGATTGATTCAACATTTCAGGCACATGTAAGTCATGAATCAGAGTGACACGTGGCAGTATTCAACACATGTCAATCCACGTGTGACATCAACAGATGGAAGCCATATCGGAGTTTCGTGGATCGCGACATCAAGAGGCAAGTAAACAGTGCAACAGAAATGTTGAAATTGCGATATGAAATATCGCGATGTATTTGCAACCGTCAGATCAAGAAGTGATATGGACCATTGATTTGAATTCTTCACGGGGTTTCGTGGATCAGTATTTGAAAGTGACAAGAACATTCACCACAGGAATGTCAAAATCACGATATGCGAAATCATGAAATGATCTGAGCCTTCAGACCAAGCATTAATCGGGACTGTTGATCCCACGCAACTTTGGGGTATCGGGGATCGCAACTTGGAGAGTCGAGATGCCTCATCTCTAGACTCGCGAAATGTGAAATCATGAAAGCACCTTATGCATAAGGCTGTGGTCACATCCCTTGGTCACATCAGCGAGAGATGGACAGATGTTAGAGGACAAGGAGGAGCTGAGCCTTTTCGTACGGTCAGGTGGAGAACGATATAGAAGGTGACACGATAGGAGTGGGGCCCTTTGTCAATACTCCACCATTCCAGACCCCCTCCCGTATTAAAGACAGAAAGGCAAGGGGGGTCTGGAATTGCTTGAGTGTCATTGATCTAGGTTCTTTAATCTTGACCGCTTGAGAGATGCGTGCCCAATTCCGGACCCCCCCGCCCTCCGCTTAAGGATAGAATGGCAAGGGGGCTCTGGAATTCAATCCAAACCATAGATCCGGGAGCACAGATACTGACCGTCTAGATTTTCTCACCACATATCCAACGTTGTAGATGAATTTAGACAAGATCAGAGGGCTACTAAGGCACAACGCAGTGAGACTTCTAGAAACCATTGATTACGTCTGCTAGAGAAGTCGAAGAGATTGTTGTGTGATCGCCAGAGGAGATTATGAGTCTCCAAGCTTTGTCCGGTGAAGGAAGACTATTCTTATAAGGGATTGACAGATGGATGGACATTGAGGCCTGTAATTGAAATAGAGAAAGTGAGTTTGATTGTCACAGCGAAGATGAAGAGTCTCAAACTGCCAGAGAGGCTGAGGAATCTCAGGATAACATACAGTGATGTTGGACATGCGGGGAGAACCACCAGAGAAGCTGAAGAGTCATGATGATGATTAGATAAAGCACTTGAGAGGTGGAGGATAACGACATAGAGTCAGCATGCAGAGGAATTGTGAACATTGCATGCACAAGGTGCACAAAGCTATAAATACATGGTACAAAGAAGAGATGGGTTGTTGTTGCTGTTAGAGTTGTTGTGGTCGTTGTGTAGAAGTATTGAAGTGTGAGCAAGGAGGCAGAGCGCAAAAGTAGAAATGCACAAAAGAGGAATTGTGTAGTGAATTGACATGGTGCATAGAGCATAAAAAGCAAAAGAACATACAGAGCAAGTCATGTGTGAAGGAAGGCAATGAGGTAGACAGAGTAACAAAATGCAGCAGAATAGTGATGAGTCTGGTAAGCCATTGTTGAACATATTATCACTGTAATAAGCTTCAGTAGAAAATATTTATATTTTAGGGAGGTTGGGAGTTGCTCGGGAGGACTGTTTTCCTCAGAGGTTCAAGTGGGTGCTTGAACACAGGGAGTTGTAGCTTCCATCTGGTTGTAGCCAGAGAAACCAGGGTGGCAGGGTGGTG
>SNQJ01S0054709.1:21112-41728 GCA_010110895.2 Picea sitchensis
CGATCATATCAAATATGTGTTGTATGAAATGATTACACCAAGGGTCTAACCACAACGTCAATGTTTTCATGAAACCAATGTGTCAAGGCAATCGATGAAAGACTATAGAACATCAAACCACCAATGTATTAAGGACTCAATGATAGTCATTATAATATCATCACAATCTTATAAAAATGAAATCATTTTAACAATTAAGAATGCCAAATGAGTAAATATCTTGGAGGCTTGCCAACTGTGCGACTATAATTAAATTGGAAATGCAATGAACACATAGACAAGAGTGACCGTAATAATGCAGTGAATATTTTAATGTGACTTCGAAATTGAAGTTTTCTCACTTGCGGTCATGAAAACAAGAACAAAGGCACGTATGAAAATGCACGAAATAATAGTGTTTTTTTTATTCAAATATTGCAATGAAAATCAAGGGTTCCAAAGCACTTGGGTAGGCAGCTTATTAGGATGGGATAAAAATGTGAATTGGCTTCCAACATAACCTTCTATCCAAAAGAAGCAGGTCGAAAAGGTTGTAGAAAAGCGCAAAGATTCCTTATGCACATCTTTCTCTCATGCAGCTCGACTTGCTAAATAGCCTCAGCCTCAACAGGTTTGTGATAGACTTCCTCAAGCTGAGCAACACGACCTCTCCAACAAGATAAGCACCTCATCAAGATGCAGATTCAACAAACGCTTTTCCCTCTCCCCTGGGCACTTGACGCAATAGATGCCATTTATTCCTAAGGACAAAGGATTGATCCAGGTGGATATCAGTGGCCAACCACCTTTTCCAAATGGCTCAAAACAGTTTTCTGGCAATTTTGGTAATTTACTATTTTTAGCAGTTTTTTGGGTCCTAAACTTCCAGAGCCGTTTTGAGGCCCTAAACGATGTTTTTCTGGAAAATGGGGAGAAACATGGAACAAAGTTCGATGTTGCTCACACAAAAGTTGTATTCCTCAGATAGATCTTTCTAATGGTGTATCGAGCATCCCAATCATAGATTGCATGCAAAATTTACATCTCTGGGAAGTTGATGTATCAACTACCCCCATCAAGGCCCACAAACCTTTCGGATTTTCATCTTCTAGGGTTAGGGTTTTGGATTTTCCTTATGTTAAAAAGGCCCTCAGAGCCTCATTGTAACAAGCATCTTCTTTCAGATGCGATTAGTCATCACATCTCTTCTCAGAGATAAGCTACCACCATTCTAGTGAGTCTTTCACTCTGTATTTTACAGTCTTTGTACATTTTCACTCATTAATAGAAAATTGTGTATTACTGTATCTCTGTGTTTATGGTTGCATCTCTGATACATTTTTGTTATATTATTGGATATTCACGATATCTCTGTGGATTTATTTATTATATCTCCACTCTCATTTCATGCTGAAAATAATCTGGCTCAAGTTATCGTCTATGGATATTAAAATCACTGAGGACGAGAAGTGTATAATTCTATTATGTTCTTTTCAAGACTTTTGGGATATCTCAGTCATGGATATAGGGAGCAATACAACCAAACTAGTTCTAGAAGATGTGGTTTATTCTTTTTTATCATAAGACACGTGAATAAAGAACATAGAAGGATTGACCAAATATGCTTTAGTGGTCAGAGGTCGACTAGTTGAAAGAGATAAAGGAAACTTCTCCTGCAGAAAATCAAATTTTAAGGGTGCATCTAAATCCCTGGTTCAGTTGACAAGAAGATGTTGGAACTGTGGTAAAGTTATGCATTACAAAAAGGACTATAAGTCAAGGGTGATAGAATTCAGTATGAGATACATTGAGAAGAATTCAACTGAGAGAAAGATGACCCTAGATAAGGTAGGTGATCTATACCTGGCGTCGACTAGTACACAATCAGATGAGGGTGTTTGGTTGATTGACTTGGAAGCATCCTATCATATGACACCACATAGATAATGGTTTTTCGAGTTTGGACGATATGATGTAGGTGATGTGTTCTTGGGGGGCGACTCGACAATCAAAATTGTCAGATGAGGAAGAGTTCGACTAATACTACAGGGTGGGAGGAAAAGAACCCTTCCAGGTGTTCTACACATTCCATGTTTGGAAAGAAATAAGATATATGTTAGTAAGATGAGTGATGTTGGGGTACACACCATGTTCCAGAAGGATTCGTGTAATATGGTTAGAGGTACAATGGTCTTAATGAAAGGAGTTTGGATTGGAACCCTATATAAGTTGTTAGCTAATGTCAGCTCAATTATATGCAACAATATCGTTGCTCCTGGAGTCAACTTGACTTTCAATCAACTCGATTTGACTCAGTTTGAGTCGGTACAAACTAAATTGAAAATACATGATGAAATAAACCATACCATGCTATGGCATGAGAGGATGGGACACATTGGAGAAAAAGGACTTCGAGCTATGAAAAAAAAAGGTATGGTCGAAGGTTATCCTGAATGTGGTTTATAAGTCAACTTTTGTGAACATTTCATATATGGAAAATAAATTTAGGTGAGGTTCCCATCTGGAGTGACAAGGGAAAATGGGATTCTATAATTGGTTCATAGTGATGTGTTTGGCCTAATTACAATGCCTTGACTTGGTGGATCTTTGTACTATGTTTCCTTCGTAGATTATTTTTCTAGGAAGACATGGATATATTTCCTAAGGAAGAAATTAGAGGTTTTCGAGAAATTTAAAGAGTTTAAATATCTTGTAGAAAACCAAATAGATAATAAGATTAAGGTTCTAAGAACTGATAATGATAGTGAATTATGTGGAAAATAATTTGATCAGTTCTGTAATAAGTGTGGGATAGCACACCAAAATACAAAGCCATACACCCCACAACAAAATGATGTTTTGTAGAGAATGAAAAAAAAGTTGATGGATAAGGAAGTCATCATGTGATCCGGATTATTTTGAGAATGACATGAGGACAAAAATATAACCATTATATAACAAGGAAATACACAGAGATAATGCAAAGAACATAAAAATATAGTGAAACCCAACTTCTATTAATGAACAAGAGAGAGAAAAACATTGCAGAACAAAAACTAGCAGAATGGGGTATCTTATCTATGGAAAGAAAGAGATTTGTCTACACTTCATTCACAAAAAGATTTACATATCACTCCATTACATCCTTAAAGGGCCTCCTTCAACTGAATTATATATGAGAGAGTGAGAGGAGAAAAATTCCCATGATGCATGTGGGATAAATTGGACTAACTTTATAAAATGACATAGGCATGTAAAACACTAGGACTTCCCGGGTAGTCACCTATCCTAGTACTAATCTATCAAGAGTGTGCTTAAATATAGAGTTCTAATAGGATATGGTGCATTAACGCTATGATGTAGGAATGTACATAAGACCACTAGGAAATCATTACATGATGTTTGTAATTAACAAATGAACATGACACTACATTCCATTCCCCATCAACATGGTGATTCAGTGGAAAAGGTGGATGGCCACTGAGATCCATCTAGATAATTCCTCCCACATTAGGAAGAAATGGTACCCATTACATCAATCTCCCATGGGATATGGGGAGACTTCTGGTAAATATGAATCTTGGTGCATTTATTTCCTTGCTAAAGAATCTATACTTCTTAGCTTGTTTAAGGTTGTCATGAACCTGTTGTTGGAGGAGTTGAATCTCTTGAACCAATATAGCTGCATGATATACCTAAGTGTGGGAAGAATATCTCAATGAAGATCCATCAAGAAGAATATGAATGGTTCTGTTATAACCTTGCTTGACTAGGCAGTGTGGAGGCACCCTCGTAGGTGCAACAAGAATATTTTGGTACTCTTATACAATGTTGTCGATCTGCTTCTGTTAGATAGAAAGGTCTTGGGATGATGCTACAGTGGTTGCAGTGTCCTTATGTTCACCTTATGATTGGATTGTGAAGAGGATAAACTTTCCAGTATGAGAGATTACTTTATGGCATTGTTTTCGTGGCACAATAGTCGAAACTACCTCTGGTATTCTATATAGCTAACCCCGCGGAGTAACAATGATGCTACAGGGTAGAGACTCATAAAAAAAATGACACCTCCACATATATGGCTATCCTAATAGAACATCACAAAATTCTAGTGGGGAAACATCACACAATACCTCATCCTTGAAGGAATTGATTCCGTAGGATAGGTGACATTGTTGGTTGACACGAAGATCTTGACCCTGGAAAGTCCACTTGATGTTGTATGGCTGTGGGTGTAGTGTTGTTGGAAAATAAAACTGCTTGACAACCTCTACAGAGATGATGTTATTTTGGCTTCCTCTATCAACAATAAAATGAAGTGGGGTCCCCTTCACCCACATCTATGAATGGAAGAGTCGCTCCCCCTCCTCATGATCCTCTTTTGGTTGGATTGTTGTAGTTGTGACAATAGAAGTGGGTTATGCATCACTGATATGTCTCCTTTTATTATTTTATGAATCAAGTTCAAAGTCAAGGTTCAACTCTTTGTCTTTGAGCTTGGCCACCAATGACTATATTGAGAGACATTCATCAGTTTTGTGCAAAGGGCTATTGTGGAACTCACACCACTTTCTAGTGTCTTTCTTAGACTTCTCGTTACCCTTCTTTTCCTGCATCCGGGATTGGATATCTTGAGGTTGGCCTTCCTTTCTATGTCCTTTATTATGTGAGTTAGATTTTCCTTTTCCAGGCTTCTCCCACTTACTCTGCTACTTGAATTTTTTCTAAACTTTGACTACATATCGATAAGCATCTCCTAGTGATGAGATGTCTAAGAAATCCTTATATGTTTGGATGTACCTATGTGGACCATTGTGGTACTTTAAAAATAGGTGTTGCTTGGAGTATTTGATACCCAACTTTGAGTGGAAGTTATGAAATATGTTGGTGTACTCTGACACTGTTTGGTCTCTTTTCTAATGTAGAGTTGTCCATCCCTTGTATTGGTCATCATAGTTTCTAATGGGATAGAACTCCTGCTTTAGGGAATCTACAAAGTCCTCTCAAGTGGGTTCTCTCCCAAATAGTGTATATTCATCTATGGTGTACCTCTCCCAGTAATCTTCCCACCAAGATCTGACATGGGGAAGGGATTTAAGGAGCATGAAGGTGATCTTTTCATGGTCATTTTTTTTTTGGACAAAGTAATAACCTTCTAGTAGATTCAACCATTTTTCTAGAGCATTTACATCTATCTGGCCTTAAAATAAGGGGATATTGAAATTAACTTATACCTTGAATCGTGTTGCACTTTCGAAATGTCTTGTTGTCGAAGATGGCTCAATCCTCTCCATCAGTAGCCTTCGAAGGATTTGATAAAATTTGTCCATCATCTCGTTCCTTTGTCACACAAGGTATTCCTTAAGAAATGTCTTGAAAGGATCTCCTACTTTGTCATATCTCTTTTCTTCCGCCATGGGAGGTCGCTTGGCATAGATGCACTCCTCGGAGCATGCCCGCTCACTCAGGATCTTCTTTTCCTCTTGGCCCGAAGAAATCCAAGGTTCCTCTATTTCCCTATTGGGAAATGTGTGCCCCACAGATTCTCTCTTCACGTGATCCCCCCCTTTCTTAACTTATCAGGGAATCAGAACTCGTAGCTTCGCAAGTTCATTGTATATCCCTGGGCTCTTGAATCCCCGAGACCCGATGCCTTAGTCACCGCTGACCTCTTCCGTATCTATCAGGACTTCTCTTATCGTGGTTTTGCTACTCGCGATGTCGTGCACTTTGATTTTTCGACTCCCGATACCCGATGTGACGAAACTCCGATGCACGTGTGGGCTATCTCTTCAACTCCTTATCACCCCTATCGGGATTTCAGAATTCACGGGATCATGAATCCAGGTGCTGATGGACTCAAGAGTTTCCTTTTCCCGATCCCCAATACTGTACCACTTTTTCTCCACTAGCTCCTGTTGTGGCCACCCAACTCTCCCGTCGCGATATCGCGGATCGATTTCAAACTGTCTGAGTATCTTGTTCTTGAAACACCCGATACTCATATTCACAACTTCCTCGGATCTCCTGACATGCGTCCCACACAATAGATGGTTCTAATCTTGTCGGGATATATTGGATCATGATATCGCAACTCTTGTTGCACAATTTTGGAGCTTCGACTTGCGAATCCCTGATATGTGATGTCACGTGTAGATCTGGCGATCCCTACGACCCGAGATCGACAGCTCTGCCCCTGCTAAGCTTCCAACCTCTTTCACACTTACACTGTAACCTCCCTCACACCTCTGTGAGATCCAACAGCCAACGGAACTTCATGAAATCCCCTCGAAGGAGTTCGTCCATCCTTTCTTCCTTAGAGGTTTTCCTGCGAAATGAACCGAGTACTTCCTCCACGAAGACTTGTTCACCCACTCACCAACCTGTGACGCTTCCTTTAGCCTTTCGATAGCAGGTTCCTTGTGCTTATCTTTTAGTGATTTTGAAGGCCTACTCCTCCTGAGCTTGTTCTCGACATCTCAAGTCCTTCTGAGAACTTCTTGTGCGCACTCCTTGCGGAAATCCTTCAACCTCAACTGAATGTTGAAGTCTCTCGACTCTGCGCACTCCTGTAGCAGCAATCCTTAACACTTTGCTCAGAATCGCAACTCTGAGACTTAGCTTGGCCTGTGCACTCCTTGCACATAACTAGGCCTAACTGCACTTTCATGGAAATGAGAACAAAATCTATCTCTAATTGAACCCTTCTGTCAACGCACTCCTTGCGGACAATTCAACTGCACTCCTTGCAGGAATTCTCTAGTTCAAAATAGAGAAACAATTGAAACTAATTCCTTCATCCCTTTCGACTTCAAATTCACCATGAAATCACATACATAGCATATAAAGAAAATGTATGATAGGAAGAAAACATTCATGAGCATAACATCAATGCATAGAGAAACAACACAAAACCATGAATTTGAATCAAATCTTTTCTTCTATTAATTCAAATGTTTGTACATGGGTGTTCTTCATACAATTCTCTGCATGCTATTCTCTTCTTGCTCCTGAATTAAATCTAATGATACAATGTACAATGAGGGTGTCTATATCTCGTTTTCCCTATTGCGCTCTAAAGCTATCAAATCTGAAATTAAATTCCTATCTACTAGCATTAACTATATTAAATGTCGACTATCTACTAAAGGATGAGAGATTAAAGTCTCAAGTTCCATTTACAATATACAAAGGCGTCTCCTCTTAAAGTACTTCATTAAAGAGTTGCGTAACAATCCCAAAGTGTTTCAAAATTTATGCCGGCTTGTCTAGCTGTCCTCCGCTTCCTCGCTGGCTCGCTTGATGTGTTGGCGATGCTCCTGCATCATACTCCTCGGCTTGAAAACTTTCATGGGCTCCTGTCCATGAGCTCCTGCATGGTATGTCCATGCTTCTGTATCACTGCTTTTCTCTCCCAGCTGGAATCTTCCATTGGGTGGCCCTTCCATTTGACTATATACTCGAAGTATTCCTTCCTTCGGGTCTTTTTACCCACTCTCTTGTCCAGTATGCATTCCATCTATGGCTTTTCTGCAAATGGCATCTGTTTCATCCACTGGATCACTGGCTCCTCAGTTCCAGTCTCTTCTTCTCCAGCCCTGTATGGGTATAAATTTGTGACATTGAATATCAGAGATATTTTGATGCCATCCGACAACTCGATCTCATAAGCATTTTCCCTGAATTTTCTAAAGACCTTGCATGGCCCGATTTTCTTCATCTTCAGCTTATTGTATGTTCCTCTCGGGAACCTTTCTTTCCTCAAATGTGCCAGAACTAGATCACCAAATTCAAACTGAAGTTGTCTCCGATGTTGATCTACTCTGCGCTTATACTCATGGCTTGATTTATGTAGTCGCTCCTTCACCTGCCTGGGAAGTTCTTTCATCGCCTCAGCGAATTCCTCTGCACTAGCACTGCTAGTAGCAGTCTGTTCTGAATCCCTCAATTCAGAAACTCCCCTCAACTGCATTCCATACACAACCTGAAATGGACTCCTTCCTGTACTTCGATTCACCGAATCATTGTATGCAAACTCCACCTGTGGTAATACATGGTCCCAACTGTTGTGGTGCTCTGTCACCAAGCTTCTCAACAAGTCTCCCAGACTTCTGTTGACCACTTCCATTTTCCCATCCATCTGACAATGATAAGAAGAACTAAACGCCAGGTTATTCCCCAACTTTTTCCATAAGGTCCTCCAAAAATTCCCTATGAATTTGGTGTCTCTGTCTGAAACTATACATTTCGGCAATCCATGAAGTCGAATGACCTCCTTGAAAAATAGATTTGCGATGTGAGTCACATCGCTGGTTTTCTAGCATGGGATAAAATGTGCCATCTTAGAAAACCTGTCCACGACCACAAAGACTGAATCAAATCCTCTTTTCATCCTTGGCAATCCCAATATGAAATCCATGCTTATCGCCTCCCATGGCCTATCTGGTATGGGTAATGGTTGATAAAAACCCGCATTCTTCTTTCTTCCCTTTGAATGCTGGCAAATTCTACATTTGTAAACAAATATTTTGACATATACTCGCATCCTCGGCCAAAAATATGACTCATTCATCTTCGTGAATGTTTTGTCATGACCAAAATATCCTGCCAATCCACCACTGTGCTTCTCTTTCAACAGGTTCTCCCTCATGGAGCATTTCGGAATACACAGTTGATTTACTCTGAACATCAATCCTTCTTGGATCATATAATCTATCCAAGGACTCCGATCTCTGAGAACTGGATTCTCAGCTGCTTCATACGCTTCTGCAAAATTTGCATCTCCTGCGTACATGTCCCTGAGATTTTCAAAACCCAATGGTTTGACTCGGAATTCCTACAGCAACAAACACTTCCTACTCAAAGAATCAGCCACTTTGTTAGCAGTACTAGAAATATGCTTAATCACAAATGTGAAACTTTTCATATACTCTACCCATTTGGCATGTTTCTGATTCAACTTCTCCTATTGAGTCACAAACTGCAATGCATGATTATCGCTATACAAAAAAAATTCTTTCGGGATCAAGTAATGCCTCCACTTCTTCAGTGCCTGTATGATGGCATATAATTCCTTATCATACATGGATTATTTAAACTTAGCCTCATTCAGCTTCTCGCTGAAATATGCAATCGGCCTGTCTTCTTGACTCAAGACCTCTCCAATGGCAAACCCACTTGCGTCAAATTTCACCTGAAATGTTTTCTGGAAATCCGGCAACACCAACACTGGTTGTTCCGTTATCTTTTGCTTCAATAGATTGAAGCTCTTTTCAGCCTCTGTTGTCCAGTGAAAAGATTTATGCCTCTTCTTCACTGTATCCATCATCGTTGCACTCATTCCACTGAAATTCCTGATGAATTTTTGGTAGCAACTATCTAAACCATGAAAACTTCTCACCTCAAAAATATTTCTCGGTGATGGCCAATTCTTGATCACTTCTACTTTTTTTAGGATCCATTTTCAACTCATTTTCCGAAATAACAAACCCCAAGTAAATGAGCTCTGTCTTCATAAATCAATATTTCTTTACGTTAATCAATAACTTCTCCTGTTGTAGCATCCTCATCACTATAGCCAAATGCTTCAAGTGTTCTGCCACTGATTTATTGTAAATCAGTATATCATCCAAATATACAATGACGAATTTCCCGATGAATTCCCTCAGGACTTCGTTCATCAACCTCATAAAGGTACTCAACGTGTTTGTTAAGACAAACGACATGACTAGACATTCATACAAACCTTCATTTGTATTGAATGTTGTCTTCCATTCATCGCCTTCTCTCATGTGAATCTGGTGATATCCGCTTTTCAAATCTATCTTTGAAAAATACCTTGCCCCACTCAGGAAATCCATCAGATCATCCATCCTCGGTAATGGGAACCTGTACCTGATGGTTATCTTGTTGATCGCTTTTGAATCAATACACATTCTCCAACCTCCATTCTTCTTTGGACTGAGTACTGTCGGAACAACACATGGGCTCAAACTTCCCCTGACCAATCCTTTGTCCAATAGCTCCTAGACCTACTTCTTGACCTCTTCATTTTCTTGCGGCGTCAACCTGTACACGGATTTATTCGACAAACTTTCTCCTTGTATGAGATATATATGATCACTCACACTCCTCATTGGTGGCAACGAACGAGGTAATTCATCCACTATGATATCAACGAACTCTTCCAGCAATTCCTGAATCTCATCTGGTAGATCATCCACTCTGGTGCTAGTCAGAACAATCCTCAGATTTTGGACCACAAAGAATTATTGATATTCCTTCTTCTTCACCTCTGTAAGAATCTCCTTCCCACTCATGAGAAGTACTGTTTTGCTTACTTCCAGCTTCACCTCCTTATCCTTTATCGGAAGAAACATATGGGTTCTCCCATTCTTCTCCAGGGTATATGTGTTCATTCTCCCATCATGAATCACATTTCTGTCATATTTCCATGGTCTACCCAACAATAAATGACATACATCCATGGGAATAACATCACACATAATCTTATCATTATATCCACCTATCTTAAATTCAACCAAGAATTGTTTAGTAACAATTACCTGGTGTCCCTTATGTAGCCACGAAACTCTCTATGGACTGGGATGATTAGTCGTCTCTAGATCCAGCTTCTCTACCATCTTTGTAGATACAAGATTATCCATGCTACCACTGTCTATGATGACCTTGCACACCCTGTCCTTGGTTTTGCAAGCAGTCCTAAACAGTCTGGTCCTTTGGGATGAACTTTCCTACACCTCCTTCTCGGGTGTCAAAAGGACTTTTTGCATCATAAGCGATCTTTCACCTTCTGCGTCTTCAGCCTCAACATCCCGCCTCTACGCTTCAGTGATGTGAGCTTCCCGAATGTCCTTCTTTTTCTATGGACACTCATAAGACTTGTGCCCATTGTTTCCACATGTGAAGCATGTGATTACTCCACCTCTTCCTCTTCCTCTACCTCTAGTACGAGGAAAAGTGTTGTTGTCGGCATATCCTCCACTCTTCTCTGTATGATTCCCTTTCTATTCAACATACAGTCCTCTCTGTGAGGTCCCACCTCTTTCAACTTTACCCTGAGGTTTCTTCCATTTCTCCTTGGGCTTATGATATTTGTCCTGGGAAACTGCTTTGCCTCTAGGCTGACTTCTGCCTCGCCCTCACTGACCTTGCTTATGGCTCAGCTTCTCCTCAACTTTCAAAGCCATCTGATAAGCATCCTCAACTATTCGGATGGTTACCATGCTCAATTCATCCTGAATTTCGTATCTTGGACCATTCAGATATCTGGAAACCTTCTCATCATCGCTCTCTCGATGACCTACTCTGATGTTCAGTCGATAGAATTCACCAGTGTATTCTTTCACTATCATCAGTTTCTGTCTCAGGTTCTGCATCCTCCTGAACAGAGTAATTTGACAGTCCCTCGGGATGAACTTTGCCTTCATCTTTGCAATCATCCAATCCCAACTCTTGATCTTCTACTTGCCTTTGCAACATCTGTCAGCTTGTGGCTCATCCCACCACAATGTTGCATGTCCTTTCAAGCACGTAACATCATACTTGACTTTCTTATCCTCTTCGATATCTTCATAATCGAAGTAGGTGTCAAGAGCTCTAATCCAGTCTAGAAGCTCCTCTGCATCTAGATTTCCCTCATAAACTGGAATGTCCATCTTTGCTCTTGCCCCCATCCTGGAAATAGCTTTAATCAAATGCTTGTTTGATGCATCCTCGGCTGTAACTTCCTCCTCTTGTTCAGCCTCTATCTCACCATCATAATCACTGAGATCCCCTGCACTAGCTGTGCATCTTTGCACTGTCTCCATATCCTCAAGCCTTGCTTGAAGATCAGGCATTTGTCTCTCCATTTCTGGATTTTCTACCTGCCTTCCCCTTCTTCTCACCTCCCTATCTTCTGGATTAGGTGATTGTCTTCCTCTCCTCAGCGGCATGATGAATTACTCTTCTCCTCTGCTACAGAAAGCAAAGAGATATTCCTGCTCTGATACCACAACTGGCGTAGATGGACTCCTCGGAGCACGCCCGCTCACACAGGATATTCTTTTCCTCTCAGCCCAAAGAACTCCAAGGTTCCTCTATTTCCCTATTAGGAAATCTGCGCCCCACAGATTCTCTCTTCACGTGATCCCCCCCTTTCTTAACTTATCGGGGAATCAGAACTCGCAGCTTCGCAAGTTCAATGTCTATCCCTAGGCTCTCGAATCCCCGAGACCCAATGCCTTAGTCAACGCTGACCTCTTCTGTATCTATCGGGACTTCTCTTATCACGGTTTCACTACTCGCGATGTCGTGCACTTTGATTTGCCGACTCCCGATACCCGATGTGACGAAACTCCGATGCACGTGTGGGTTGTCTCTTCAACTCCTTATCACCCCTATCAGGATTTTGGAATTTGAGGGATCACGAATCTAGGTGTCGATGGACTCGAGACTTTCCTTTTCCCAATCCCCGATACTCTACCACCTGTTCTCCACTAGCTCCTGCTGTGGCCCACCCTACTCTCCTGTCGGGATATCGCAGATCGATTTCAAACTGTCTGAGTATCATGTTCTCAAAACCCCTGATACTCCGATTCAAGACTTCCTCGGATCTCATGACACGCGTCCCACAAAATAGACAGTTCTGATCTTGTCATAATATTGTCGATCGCGATATCGCAATTCTTGTTGCACAATTTTGGAGCTTCGACTTGCAAATCCCCAATATGCAATGTCACGTGTATATCTGACGGTCCCTACGACTCGGGATCGACGACTCTGCCCCTCTTGAGCTTCGAACCTCTTTCACACTTACACTGTAACCTCACTCGCACCTCTGTGAGATCCAACGGCCCATGGAACTTCACAAAATCCCATTGAAGGATTTTTTCCGTCCCTTCTTCCTTAGAGGTTTTCCTATGAAATGAACCGAGTACTTCCTCCACGAAGACTTGTTCACCCACTCGCCAACCTGCGATGCTTCCTTCAACCTTTCGATAGCAGGTTCCCTGCACTTATCTTTTAGTGATTTTGAAGGCCTACTCCTCTTGAGCTTGTTCTTGACTTCTCAAGTCCTTCTGAGAACTTCTTGTGCGCACTCCTTGCGGCAATCCTTCAACCTCAACTGAGTGTTGAAGTCTCTCGACTCTGCGCACTCCTGTAGCAACAGTCCTTTAACAATTTGCTCAGAATCACAACTCTGAGACTTATCTTGGCCTGCACACTCCTTGCACGACAATGAGCCTAACTGCACTTTCATGGAAATGAGAACAAAAGCTATCTCTAATTGAACCCTTCTGTCAATGCACTCCTTGCGGACAATTCGACTGCACTCCTTCCAGGAATTCTCTGGTTCAAAATAGAGAAACAATTGAAACTAATTCCTTGTTCCCTTCCAACTTCAAATTCACCATGAAATCACATACACAGCATATAAAACAAATGTATGATAGGAAGCAAACATTCATGAGCATAACATCAATACACAGAGAAACAACACAAAAGCATGAATTTGAATCAAATCTTTTCTTCTATTAATTCAAATGTTTGTACATGGGTGTTCTTCATACAATTCTCTGCATGCTCTTCTCTTCTTTCTCCTAAATTCAATCTAATGATACAAAGTACAATGAGGGTGTCTATATCTCGTTTTCCCTCTTACGCTCTAAAGCTATCAAATCTGAAATTAAATTCCTATCTACCAGCATTAACTATATTAAATGCCAACTATATACTAAAGGAAGAGAGATTAAAGGCTCAAGGTCCATTTACAATATACAAATGTGTCTCCTCTTAAAGGACTTCATTAAAGAGTTGCGTAACAATCCCAAAGTGTTTCAAAATTTGTGTCGGCTTGTCCAATTGTCCTCCGCTTCCACGCTGGCTCGCTTGATGTGTTGGTGATGTTCCTGCATCATCGCTTGTGCTAGCAAGAGAAATTGTCCTCAAGAAAAATTAGCTCAAGACACAACTCTTTATACCCTGACCCTGTCGGGGACTTACTTTGAGAAATGGCAAGGAGAATCCTAATCTGATACCATTGATCCATATTATTTTGACAACAACATGAAGACAAAAATATAACTGATATAAAACAAGTAAATACATAGAGATAATTTGGAGAACATAAAAATATAGTGAAACCCAAATTCTATTAATGAACAAGAGAGAAAAAGATTGTAGAACAAAAAATGGCAGAATGAGGTAGCTTATCTTTGAAAATAAAGAGATGTTCGATATTCTTCATTCACAACAAACCTTTCATCACACTCCATTTTTTCCTTAAAGGGCCTCCTTCACCTCAATTATATATGAGAGAGTGAGAAGAGAACAATTTCCATGATGCATGTGGGATAAATTGGACTAATTTTATAAAATTCCATAGGTATGTAAAACACTAGAACTTCTCAGGTGGTCACCCATCCCAGTTCTACTCTATCCTGAGCATTATTAACTACAAATTTATAATGGAATACAATGCATTAACACTAGGTTGTAGGCATGTACATAAGACCACTAGGAAATCATTACATGATGTCTATAATTAACAAATGAATATCACATTACTTTCCATTCCCCACCAAAAGGGTGAATATCATTGTTTATCAAAACCACGGGATAAAAATGGTTATTCAGTGGAAAAAGAGTATGGCCACCGAGATCCATCTGGATCAGCATGCTGAGTGGTGTTGGGTGTGCACAAGAATTCTGGGTGGAGACAGTCGACACTGCAAGATATCTGGTGAATATGTCTCCTTTGTCAGTGTTATTCAACATGACTCTAGATGAGGTATGGTCGGGTAAGAATCCTTTGGTTTCACATATCAAAGGATTTTCCTATGATGCATTTTGTCATGTTGCCAAGGAAAAGTGTAGCAAGTTGGACAAGAAGGTAGTCAAGTGTATTTTGATTGGATATAAATAAGGAATGAAGGGATATAAGCTCCGGGATCATACATCAAGGAGAACAATGTACAATCGAGATGTGGTATTTAGAGAAGAAGGAAGTATGTATGAGCTTGAAGACGTTGTTTAGACAGAGAGAACACATGAGACGGTGTGGTTGGAACTAATAAACAAAGAAGATGATTTAGATGAGTTGGATAAATATGAGGAAGAGGTGGAACAACAAACTCCAGTGGTAAGGAGGTTAGAAAGAGTAAAGAAACCAATCGAAAGGTATAGCGCATCCAATGTTTGTTCTACATTTGTGTTAATTTCCATCGATGATGATACCAGGTTAGTTAGTGAGGTAGTCAACTTGACAGAGGGTAAAATCTGGAAGGATTCCATGGTCAAAGAGGTGGGATCCTTTCACAAGAATGAGACATGGAATTTAGTAAATTTTCCTAGTGGAAGAAATCACATCGGTAGAAGGTGGGTATTCAAGAAGAATATGAATGTTGCATGACAAGATGAGAAGTTCAAATCTTGACTAGTAGAAAAAATTTATTCCCAAGTTGAGGGAGTCAACTTCAGTGAGATTATTTCCCCCATTGAAAAATTAACTTTCGTTGGATTACTAATGCCTCTACCTGCCGCATTATATATAGAAATAGAATAGATGGAGGTGAATACAGTGTTCCTACATGGGGACCTAGAAGAAAAAATCTACATGAAACAAATTGAAGTATTTGTACTAAAGGGAAAGAAAGAGTTGGTGTGGAAACTGAAAATATCCCTTTATGGTAAAAATAAATCACCAAGGATGTGGTACCAGAAGTTCGACACGTGAATGTTAGTTTTGGATTTGTGAGAAGAAAAGTTGATCACTTCATATATTCCAAGGAAGAAGGTGGATGGTTCATATATGTATCTTTGTATTCATGAGATGTTGTTGATTGGGAACAACATGGACACAAGAAAAGATGTGAAGAAGAAACTATCCTCCAATTTCGACATGAAGGATCTTAGTGTAGCTAGCTTTATTCTAGGAATGTAGATTACGAGAGATCAAGCCATTAAAAAACTTTGGTTGAATCAGACAAAGTTTATTGAAATGGTTCAACATTCATGACTGCAAACCATTGAAGGTGCCAATTCCTTTGGGAGAAAAGATTATTGTTAAACAATGTCCAAATACACAGGAATAAATAGAGTACATGGCATGTGTTTCGTATGCAAGTGTTTTTGGTATTCTAATGTATGTGATGGTATGCACTCGACCAGGCATTGCCCATGTAGTGGGAGTTTTGAGCAGGTAGATGTCAACACCTAGAAAGGAGAATTGGAATGTTTTCAAGAGTGTATTTAGGTATTTGTGTGGCATGAAGGAATATTCTATATCCTACCAAGGAAGAAATGGAGGTGAAAGTGAAAAATTAAATGTACATGGATTTGTCAACACCGACCAGGCTGGAGATATGGATCGATGGAGGTTAACCAACGGATATGTCTTCAATATGTTCAGTGGATAAATAATATGGATGAGTAACCGACAGGTGTTCATAAAATTTTCAACAATAAAATTTGAATATATGGAGGCCACTCATGGAAGAAAAGAAGTGGTATGGATGCAAAGGATAGTTTTAGGAATCGTGTTTGAGCAGAGAGATATGAAAGTAAGTTGTGAAAGCACAATATTTCTAGAAAAGAACCCTACTTATCATTATAACACTAATCACATTGATGTACAATGCCATTTTGTAAGATACATGGTGGATAGTAACAAGGTGCTACTGGAGAAAGTAGACACGTTGGAAAACATACCACACTCGTTGACCAAGTCTGTGAGTGTTGTGAAGTTCTCTTAGTGCAAAGAGACAATGGGAATTGTTTCCATGGGTCTTTGAATGGAAGTTTAGGAATCTCTTGTTTCAAAAAAGAAGACAACAAGTGGGATAATGTTGGGTTGTTATATTTTTTGCAGTGAAAATCTAGTTGAGGTGAATCTACTAACATTCGAAGTCGCGGTGGATCGACAACAAGTCGAAGGTTGAGGTTAGTCAACCGAGTAAAGTCGAAGTCAAAGATAGAGGTTAGTCGACTGTGTAAAGTGGAATTCAAAGGTTGAGGTAGTTCGACATGGTAAAGGCATCAAAAAATTCGAAGAGGTCAACCAACAAGAGGTCGACACATGGGAGGGTGGCGATCGACTGAAGAATGAATGAAGTTCGACTGGTAATACGACTTGGATTTTATAGTAACAAAATAATGAAATTAATGGGATTTGTAGCCAATGATATGCATGGATCTGTAACTATTTTTGGGAGACAAGTATTTAGGTTTTTTCCTATTTTAAATCCTATAAATAGGCGTATTGTAAGGATGTAAAGTATAATGCAAATATTGTGTAAATCGTAGGTTTTTGGTCATGCATATGTAAGATGGATTGTATATAGGGTTGTTCTTGCATAGGCAACATGGCATGATGTCGATTGTTTCTTAGGTGTGGACCAAGGTTAGACATGTAACCTTTTATTCACATCGAATAAGAAAACAAGAGAGAAGAACACTCAGGGAATGCTGGTTTTCCCAGGTAAAATCTATGTGTAATGTGTGATTGCTTTGTCATTTACGTTCTTGATTAAATTCTTCTTTTCCTCTACTAGGTTTAGTGTGGAAGTATATCTCATTTCCTTAAACATAAAATAATCCATCATGCTTCTACATTCATGAGCTATATGTCCATATTTCTAGCATTTGTAACATTCGATATTATTGCAGCCACATAAGCATTTATTTCTTGAACATTTCTTCCATAAGCCCTACAATCTGTAGCTCTATGTCCAAAGTTATTACAGATAAAACAATGACCATAAAATAAATTTACATACCTTGGAGTGAATGATCTTCTTTATGGTGTAGTCCTTTTGAATTCTTTCCTTGGCTGATCATGATATTGTCTTTTATTGATCCCTTAATCATGATTTAAGCTTCTTCATTGTTGGAATTTGGAAGGTCTTCTTGAAGATGTATATTTATTATAATCATTTTTCTTTGATTCTTGTTGACCATGATTGCTTCCTTTGAGAAATTTTCCATAACTCTTTCTCTTTTCTTCATTCTTCATTTCTGGCAACCTGGAGTTCTTCTCTTCAAATTTATTTTCTAATTATGTGGATGTTTCTTTCTCTTCAATGTTCTTGTTGAGATTGACGATTTTAAATCTTATTTTGACAATGTCTTCTTCAATATTCTCAACCTCTTCTTATTTCTTCATCATATCAACCTTCATGATTTCTTTCCTTCTCTTATCTTCTTCAAGTTGGATATTCAAGGAGATGATTTCTTCATCAATCCATTTTCTTGTTGAGTGAATTATGCTTCAAGATAGTTTAAATCCTCAGTTCTTTCCTTGAGATGATATGTCAAAATATTTTCTCTCTTTTATGCTTCCTTTCTTTGTGTTGCTATTTTGGCTTCCAAACACTGCTTTTATTCCATCTGAATTTTGTATGTTTCTTCAATCCTTCTGGCTTCTTATAGATGAAATTTTAGATTCATGATGACCTTTTGGGATTCTTTGAAACTTTATTCAGAATTATTCTTGACCAATTTTTCTTCAAGAGACTTGTTTTTCTTTTTTTCTTCCATCAATCCGTCTAAAGCACTAATTAATTCTACTTCAATATGTATGTTTCCTTCTTTACAATATTCTTCTTATGAATTTGTTTGACATGATGAGCATTGATGAAGGCCCCCCTTCTCTTCTCGGGACTACTCGACCTACCTGTCTAGGATCATTCAAACATTGAGATCAATTAGTTCTTTGGTTCCCTACTGGAGCCCAAATCAACTTAACATAGGTCCTTTCACCTCTAGTGCAGTTCGTATGGCACCCACAGGCCCCTTCCTAAGCGCTTTTCTAATTTTCAAAATTTCAGGCGCTAGCTCTTTCTGCTAGGCCCCCTCTCCTCATATGACCTTTGGATGTGATCCGGGGCTAAACCTCCCAAACCAATTCAGAATTCTGGTCTTCGGTCATTTCAGTTGCAGCCGTCGCCAAATTATCTGAAACCCAAAACCATGAATATAACAGGTGCGGGGATCAATGGTCCCCACCACTTCCTTAAATCAATGACCTGCTGTAAATTCGGGCTTCAGCGCTTCGAAAAATTTTGAACCAATTCTCCATAAAATCTCTGAAGTGCTAAGTCTCTGGACAAGCCTATCTTATGCCAAGTGTCCACCTTCAGGGATGGCCCTGATGACATCGTGACATCGAGCTTTGTGAGTCCTTGCACCTCCACTCTCCATTTCTTCTAAAGTGCTTATACTCCAGAGTGAAATATCTAGTGACACGTTTCCTTACCAATGAACATGCCAGATCTACTTCAGCTCCTGGCTCTTTGGGAGTCCTCCTAAATCTTCTCTATGCGTTCTCTGGAGAGTTATACCTCTGAACCTCCAGATATTCTACCATGTTCCTTCCTATGCCAACAACTAGGATTAACTCCACTCTTCAAGAGTTTGGGAGTTTTGCAAACTACACACGCTGAATATTTTGGAGTGTTTCTGCTCGAGATTGCACAATCCACTAACACATTTTATTTGAAATGGATGGCTCATATCTCCTCCATCTCCCTATGACTTCGGGATTTCTTCCACTTTCTGCACCCCCTTTCTTCCAGAGTTCTTCCTTCTAGAATCCATGATCTAGTGCCAAGTGCCTCCTGGTGATCAACAGCCAGGATCTTCTCTGCTACTTCGGTACTTCCGCGATCTTGCAACAACCTCGTCTGAAATCTCCCGTAGTGTTGTTCCTCTGGAGGCTCAGATATTGCTCCATGTGTCCCTTCCAGCACCAACGACTGGGATGAGCTCTCGGCTTCGGAACCGTTATAACCCTATACTTCATAGGATCACCTAGGTTGGAATCTCTTCCTCTAGTTGTGTTTTATTGTAAATATTATTTTATTTTGTAAATGATTTACAAAATAAAAGAAAAAAGAAAAAGAAAAAGGAAAGAAAAGAAAAGAAAGAATAAAAATATAAAAAATCAAAAAGAGGGTATAAAAAAAAGAGAGAGAGAAAATATAAAACCCCATGAAAATAAACTTGGTTTGACTCATAATGTATAATCATGATCAAACCTTTTAAATTTATGTTGATAGGTTAGTGAATAAATTTGTCCAAACAGTCTAATCTTGGCCAAATTAGATAGGATAGTGAATAAATTTAGCCAAACAATCTAACCTTGGCCAAATATATTAGGTTAGAGTAATTATTAATCAAACAGTCTAAGATGGAGTAATGTGTTAGTTGATTAGACTAGGAGTCAAGTTAGCATGGTTTATTTCAATAAAGATTTGAAAAACATTGTTGAAAATACCTTTATTTGAGTTAATTTGGTGTTTTTTAGCCTAAAAAATGACACCTTGGTGAAAAATAAGGAAAGGGGGAGCTAGCACGACCCAAAATATCATTTTATCCTAATTTCTAACTGCAATATGACCTTTTGTCATTGTGCGACTAGAAGGAGCACAATTTTCAGTGGTTGATCAGGTAGTGCCCAGATCAACGGCTGACAGTGATTTTCAGACCCCCCGACCTTTATGCATTTAACAATGGGGGGGGTCCGAGAAAAGTGGTTTCCCAGTACAAGCCCTGTGCGATGTGTAACTCCCACATCTTAAAGGACCCCCCCACACACACTCAATTCCACTTTCCATCTACCCCCCCCGCTCAATT
>SNQJ01S0054709.1:41768-55743 GCA_010110895.2 Picea sitchensis
CTACCCTATCACACATCAAACTCATATACCTATTGGCCAATCAATTCCATCCCTCCTAACAATTACTCATCTAGTCATCACCCATGCCATAACGGACAGTGTTGACTCCATATTTCAAGCCAATCATCACCCAAACACAGCATCGACAGGCGCCATTAAACCAAGTTACTATGGTCATTATCATTTCCTCCTTTAGATCTCTATGAGCTACGACATCCAAAACCAAGCCTGTTGAAACTGTTGAAATATCATTTCTTCCTCCTCGCATCGACCTCGATGACGTTCCCCTAGCTGAAAACTATTAGAGAGTTGTAGAGTCGAAGTGTGAATTCGATTTATTCTAATTACACTTCTAGATAAACAAAAATTTTCGTAGAACAAAGTGACGAGATCATACTCTGAGAGTCCCATATACCATTATACATGTTTCCCTAGACCTATCACTTCCTAGAGTTTTCCCTTAAGTGTCAAGCCCATTATGTGCCCAGCCAAAGGGCCATCCTGTCTTCGTCGAGTGAAACTTTGTTTACCATTACCCCTGAGTCAATAAACTATATATTACAGATCCCCTGAATTGATTCTTCCAACCTATTCTTCATCGAAATCCTAAACGACCTCTATCAGAAACTCTTTTTCCTCCAAAGAGACCAAATCTTTGAAATATTCCTGCCAGAAGATGCACAGTTTCTTAAGAAAAACCCTCCCCATCCTTCTTCCATCTTCTCAATCAGATCCAACCAAATTATTTCCACCCTTTGTTTCATGTTAGGATATTTTTCTGATGAATGGGTAGACGAACCTATTCTGGGTTTTTTGTCCATTTTCTCCATAGAAGAGAAAGATACAACCCAGTTAGATTTTATTTAGTATCTGGTTGACAATATACATGAACAAATCTTCAAATTATCAACAAAAGGAATGTTCAGGTACTCCTCAGTGTTGGTGTACATAATCCTTTTCTTTCAGGGAGACATATTTTCCTCTTCTCTCTAGAAACTAGATCAGGAAGGAAATCCTCAATCGCTAACTTCTTGGACCTCACTAGTAATGAAGAATTCCACTGAGTTCATCTTCAAAGACTTCATTGATCAGTTTTATCATCTAGTGGTGTGCATTCTCAATAGTAGTATGGAACCAAGAATAAATGAGGAGATCCAAAGAATTATTCATCTATCTGACTTGGCCAAAACAGGAGACTGGTATATTTAACAGAGCCATACTGAGATCATAGTATATGGGTGTGAATTCCACCATATAAACTACCAAAATACCTCCCTCTCAATATCTTTGCATTGGAATATATCAGGGAGATGATAAACTCTGATGACATCCACTTTGTATCACTTAAGAAGAAACAACAACTCAGGATTAAGAGCCAAATTGGCTCTTTCATATGCAACAACAGAGCTATAGGAGAAGAGGCTAACAACCTATTGAAGTAGATGAAATTCAATCTGAGCTTCGCATGGAACTATGACCCATTTGGTATTATATTAGAAACCAAGCTCAAACAAAAGAACTCTCCTTCTGCTCATATGCAAAAGCCTGAAATAGAAAAGTTTATGAATAATACAGACTGGCAGAAAAATACATTTCTAGAGATAGAAAAATAACTTTTCCCTATCAACATTTCACATACCAGTACTCCTCAGGTGTAGACAGAAAAATATCTAGGAAAGAGGTTTCACTTTCAGTCACAGACGTGTCAACTGAATATTTTCAAGTTTACATGAAGAGGACTAAAACTAGCCACACACCAGACATGATTAGAGATGGAGAAACACATTCCACCATAGTCAAGGAGGGACCACATTCGTCAACATTCTTAGGAAGTGAACACATAGTGTCCACATCCTCATCTAAGAAGAAATCATACACTACACCGTCAACTGCGTCCTCTCATGAGACAACAAGATCAAGCATTTTTTACAAATATAAATTGATCGAGCAGAGGAATGAACTTCTAAATAACAACACATATGCCCATTTTTGGAAGCAGACATCTACATCCCAGCATATATTACTTTATGCATTTGACACAGAGAAGGGGAGGATGCACATGGCATTCCTAGAAGCACATATCCCTCACCCCAAGACAACTTTGGACTACAAGAAAACATCCTTTGAGTTTGATGTGAAGGAGTTCCATCCACTATACCAAATGGACATGCACATACAAATAGGAAAGATGATTTTCTCTACTCTAACAAACACTTCACTGAAGTTGGTGAAGATATCATCCTTGGACAAAGATAATAAAATCAAATCCCTATAGGAGATAGTGATGAAGATTGGTTATGACCCTTCTAATTTCAATGCAACTGAATAATAACTGAAGAAGAAAAATATTGACATAGCCTCATTGAGAAAACAATTGAAACTTCCAGCCACTGAGGATTCACAAGCAAAGGAGATGGCTGAAAGTGAAGGCCATAAAGAAGAGATGTTGAAACTAATTATGGAGTAGAATGAAAAAATAAAATATATGGAAGCTGAGTTGGAAAAAATGGTCAAAGATAAAGAAAAGAGTGTGTATATGGTTTCTATTCCACTCGAGGAAGTCCCTCTGACAAGAGTTAGTACAATTGCAGTTGTAACAACAGATATTCCATCAGCCATCACAATGAAAGTTACAAATGATTCTGAGAAACTAGTGAAGTCCATGGAGAACATGTCCCTTCAAGGGGAAGAAATTAGAAATTTGCGAGAAGAGGTAAAAATCCTATAAGACCTGAATTCCATAACTACTACATATGGGTGGATTATTCCACAAATGTTTTCCATGTTTCCATTATTATCATGTTTTTCTAAATAGGGCGGGATTTTCGTCAATATTGCCACGAAAGTTCGTCGATATAGCCACAAATAGGTTTTTAACTTGTTCAGGATTTTCTTCGCTATTTCCATGAAAGTTCGTCGCTATTGCCACAAAAACATTTCCTATCTCATTGGTTGGTGTTAACAACTAGTTGACTAGTCGATCTATATATACCTGACTTTAAGAGACTTTGCGACACAATTGCTATAGTTGCAACATTGTTCATGGATTTTGTTTGAGATGTTTGTTTTTTCCATCACCCATCGGTTGAACAAATCCAACTCTCAATCTACATAGCTATGTTTTTGAAATTTCAAGGTTAGTATGTTTTTTTTTATTGATGTACTCATTTAACTTGTAATTTTTTGTTCAATCGAAATTTCATGTAGCTTGTTTTTTCCTTGATAATATATTATATGTGTAGTACCATATTTCATGTCTTTGGTTTTTGAATCTAGTTAGTATATTCTATGGAAAAGGGTATGTGGATTCCATAATATTCTAGGTTTATGATATCCACATACCCTTTTCCCTTCAATTGTTGCTAGCTAGAATGTCTCTCTCTTTTCATTGATAAAGATATGGAAGTGCTCTTGAAACTCAACCCTGATCGGTGAAATTATAGTAATTGATTGTCATTTTCTTCTCTCTTTTATTTTTAAGAACTAACAAAAAAACACCAACAAATCTTGATTGAATCTTTGATACCACTTGTTACATCCCCAGTACCCAAATGGGATCACACTTTCATAAATTGAAAATACTATAACAGTGAGAATAATGGTTGGGATACTTGCACACCTAATGGTTGGCTAGCACTTACTAATTCAATTAAATGAAGGAAGAAATCTCCATGAATAACATCTTGAAGTTGATTGTTATATTGATAAATTATAAGTTATGGTATATATAATATAGGGAGGAAAATCATTTTTATAACAATAAGATACATAAACAATAACCCTAAACTTATGTTAGGTATATATGCCGTTATTATATAAAGGAAACATTTGTACACATATGACCTTATTATAAAGATGTTATCTATGTCGTGATTAGGCACATAACAATCACTTTTAACTAACCACCTTCAACCATGTTATCTTATGGTTATCCACCTTTAACTTTATTGTCTTATGACTAAGCACCTTTAACAAATGAACTTATGATTATATACCATACTCTTCCAATATAAATAAAGTCTATTTGTTTCAAATCTCTTAATAAAATCCACATACCCTTTTCTTATATGTGGTGTTATCTCTCTCAATTTTTTACAATCACACACAATTATAGATGTAGTGATTAAATATATTTTGTAGTTTATGTAACTTGTTTATAGACTATTAATAAGGAGTATCTAAAATACAAAAAAATCATGACGAAATCTACGATAACATGATGAAATCTGCTAGTCAGACAATGAAAAATGAGAACATGCCAAAGTGTCTTAGAAAATAAAACTGTGACCATTGTAAGTAGCACAAAATTGTGACCATTGTATGTATATGCAAATCAACACGTCATAATTTAAACCAACCCAACCCAATTGTGTGTGAATTTCAAAGATTGGCATTTTGTCTACAAAATAACTTAGAGGCTAGTGTATGGTGTCGAGTGATTCAAGTTTGAGAAATTTTGACCACTTTTGTTAAAAGGTGTGTAATTATTTTCCATGGTGATTCAGTACACACTACTCTAAAGTAAAAATTGAAGCATATGGATCTTAATAGTTAATCGATAATAATAATAAAAAAAAGCATATCAAAATGTCTTAGAAGAAATAATTGTGAGGATTGTAGGTCACTGTAAATAAACATATCATAATCGAAAGGAGTAGCTAAACTATCATGAAGGAGTAGCTAAAATATAAAAATGTGACAACTTACTATTTGGTATGGTGTAGGTAAGACAATTAGTTGTCAGGACACATATTTGTTACTATGAACAAAAATGGCAGGAAGCTTGCTCGGTTAAGAGCGGGATTAGAGGCGAGGGGCGATGGAAAATTTTATTGACATTACTATGATTGCAAAGACTTGCAAAGAAAATGAATTTTAATAACAACAACTGAAAGACATTGTAGGGAGAAGGAGAACGTCGAAGGGGGTTATGAATATCATCCCTTGGTAAAAGGATTCAATATTTAATGTATTCTCTGTAATAATCAACATGTCATGAATTTTAGTAATATTTCTTATTGGGATTTTTATATTTTCTATACACACTAACTTTTCTACGTTGTTTTTAAATATATATATGATGCCCCCAAAATGTCGACCCCCAGAGAGTTATTTTCCAAGTACTAGCATAAATACTCCTTTACAGGGTGATGAACTTCGAGATCAAAATATTGAAGTTGTTGGTCAAGTTATTAATGATGATATGGATGGAGATAACGTTAGTGATTCAAATCAGGAACATAAGATACATATATTGATCCAAGACACATTTTCTCCAATGGATGAGTACAACCAGGATGATAGTCATGATGTGGATCCTCTACTCGAGAAATCACATCAACCTCTTTATGAAGGCTCAACAACAAATATTTTATCTAGTATATTGTTGTTGGTGAACCTGAATGTTTTCAATGGTTTATCAAACACATGCCTCACAAAGATACTAAGGTATTTAATTTGTTAATTATTTATGCCTCCATGTTCACAAATACTTAAAAGGTTCAATTTTTTCCTATATTTCTATTGTTTTTTAATTTGTAAATTAGTATATAGGATGTGATATTGATGATTAATATTGTTTACATTGACTTATTGTTTATAATTTGTAGATTGTTACATGAATTTATATTACCAACATCAAATATTTTTCCATGCACATATCGAGAAATAACCGTGATTATGAAAGAAATTGGAATGGACTATCAGGTTATTGATGCATGTCCTAATGATCATATCATATATTATGGACAATATGCATTAGAAAATGAATTCCCACAATGTCAAATAAATATATATCGAACTGATAGAGCATCAAAGAAGGTTCATCGAAAAGTTCTTCATTATATTTCGATAATTCCACGTTTCCAGCGGTTGTTCAGGTGCTAAAGTATAGCACAGTTTATGGATTTTGATGCAAAGAATAGAAGTCGAGACAATGTTCTTCGAATTCCTATAGATGGTTTGGCATTGAAGTACATCAAAGAAAAGTGCCCAATTTTTAAAGAATAACCTTGTAATGTTAGACTTTCGTTGGCAGCTAATAGTGTCAATCCATTTGGAGAGCTTCATTCTATGTACTCAGTGTGGCCTGTTTTTGTTATAAGAAATAACCTTCCTCCTTGGATGTCGATCAAGAGAGAGCACACAATGTTGTCAATGATTGTTCCAGGTATTCAATTATATTTTATTTTCTTTAAAGTATGAAACAATATTTTATTTCTTTGTTTTGTGCATGGTAATTATTTATTTTATATATAACGACATTTAGATAAGTATAATTAATCATGAAGTATGTTGAACCAATTAAGTAGGTACTAGGTTAAATATATGAATGTATATATTGAGACTCTTATCGACGAGTTGTTGAAGTTATGGGCTGGCGTCACTATGTATGAAATCTCTATACCAATAGGGAAAAAACGCTTTCAATTCCATGCAATACTATCATGGACAATTCATGATGCTCCCGGGTTAACACATTTTTGTGGTATATTGTTACTTTATTTTGTGATTTAATTTTATATATATATATATTGAAAATATCATGCATTATTTTAAATTGTAACTCTAATTTGACGCTACATTAATTAATATATCTTGTAGGTCTTCAAACAAAGGGTAAATTTGCATGCCCAGTTTGTGGTCCGAGGATAAAATCTCGTCATTCAAGGAGTTTAGGAAAGGAAGTGTTTGATGAGTATAGGCACTTTCTGCCTAAGAACCATAGTTGTCGAACTACAGACAAAGAAAAAATCAATGGTAAAGAAGAAAATGGAAAAAAACCATGAATAATGACACATCAACTATGGAAGTTGGAATATATTAGAAATCGTCAAGGTACACAAATTATTTATGTATGACATATTATATAAATCTTTGGTTAATTTCATTTTGTCTCATTAATTAGTGTTCATTTCAATTTTTTGATGTTTCATCAATGTCGTTAAGGAATGAATGGGCTTCCATGAGGAATGAAAAGTTACTCGATGCAATTAAGTAGATTTCCATACTACGAGCACATACAAATAGTTCATCTGTTTGATACAAAGCATATCAGGAAGAACATAACATAATTGTTATGGTGATTATTAGATGGAAGGACTGACAAAGAGAGAATTGGAAATATTTATTGTGACATTCAGGAAGCTAATCACACATTGAAAAGTGTTATTATTAATACTCATGGCGATGTTCGTGAACATAATACTAGTCTTTCATGGTTATTGACCGATCAACAGAGAAATATTGTAAAAGAGGTCATTTGAAAAATTAGGTTTCCGACGGGGGTTTTGTCGAACACACAAAATATCTTAAAGAGAAAAGGTGATTTTGGTGCGGTTAAAATACATGAATAGCATACATTCATTAAGTTAATTTGTAGGTTATAATATATTTTCTTATTGGTACGCATTTTTTGGAAACAAATAATAATTATTTGTTTTCTGTTACAATATGTTTTACCTTTATCTCTCCTAGACAACTTTGACAACAACATAAAACAAATTATTTATGTTCTTGGAAAATACAATAGGTAAGTATTGTTTTATAAGGAAAATGTACTTCTTATGTAATTTGTAGAGGAACTTATTGACATATTATGTTTTATCTACAAATTTATGTATGACTTGAAATTATTTTATTGCATCAACATTTGTAGGTGGCTATCATCAAAATAAATCCATAAAGAAGATATAAGGTATTAGAAGAGAAAAATTTCTTGACTAATGTGCCAAATGCAACAGTATCTACCTCCAACATTTTTCAATGCGCAAGAACCTTACCTCATACACCAAGTTGAGGAGATTCAATTATGTGGACCAGTACACACAAGGTCGATGTGGATGGTGGAGAGGCAGTTGAAGTCACTAAAGGATTTTGTTAGATAAAGAGAACATCCGAAGGGTTCTATGGTTGAGGGATATATGGTATATCAATGCATGGTGTATATTAGTCAATATCTACCTAAATTAGTAGAAAATATGATTGTGCCTAGCATTTGGCATCTCGAATCCATCAACAAATTTGAAGGGGAGGTCATATTGGGGAAAGGTAACATGAGGAATATGAAAGGTAATTATTAGATGTTGATGTATATTTAATATATTACACATTTATTAAATTATTCCTTTATTAACAATATCTAATTAATGATATTAAGTTGTTATGCTATCATATAGTTTCTCAAGAGTGGGATTCTTTACATTTATACATTGCAAACAACCTTGATTAGATGGAGCAATGGATAGAATATACTAAAGAATACTTTAGTAGGTTATCATGGGAAGTGGTGAGTAATATGATTAAAACAACGCATCATGATCGAGAACAATTTCCTGATCTTACATCAAGGGAAGTTGATTTAGCCTTTAGTTTAAAAGATAAACATGCAAGTAAAAAACTTTACCCACAGTTTTCTAGTTTTTTTCCCAAATTTTCAATGTATTTGGTTTGTTTAAGTTTTGAAATATATATTTACTAAGTCCTATAAGAGGTTTATTAATTGGAAATGTATTTTTTACTTGTTGTCCATGTTGCATTTTAAACATCACAAGGCTATGTGGTGTAATGGTCGTAAATTTTGTATCAAAATGTTGGATGATAAGATGAAAAAATGATTAAGGAGCATCTCTCCACGTCAACCAGCCAGTCAGCCAACAACGTCAGTGCATGCATTCAAGGATGAAGAGAGGCGCAACCCTCATCTTCAGTTTTGAATTTGAATGTAATTAATGTTGTAGGTTGTTGAGCCATGGAGTCGTGCCTTTGTGCAGGCATTAGAGTAGGTAGGCCTTAATGCTTGTAAGGCCGAGATCTAGATCTGATTTGTGAACTAGACATCCCATTCAATGAAATTGAATAGGGTACGTAGGTTGGAGGGAAGAGCTCGAAGATCCCCCTCATGTAAAAGATCAATTTCGATTCATTTACGAGAGAGCGGGTAAGAGTTAGGGTCTGCAAGTAGGGAGTAGAAGAGGAGGAGCCGATACCTTGTTACAGGTTGTGCTCAAGAACACCTTGTACGAACATGCATTTTCCATTTAATATAAATGGATTTTTTTCCTGCATATTTCTATGTGAAATGAATGTTTGTGAGCGTTATTTTATGTTGTAGATGTATGCTGTAGGTTTGCATTTGCAGGGAGTTATTTTGATTTCAGGATTAAGAGGTCTTTGAGGCTTCATACTAGGAGGGTGTGACAGAACGCTGGAGGTTCTGATATCCATGCACAGGGGTGCATTTCTAAACTCTGTAGATTCAGACAGAGGTGTACCAGGTGGGCACAGAATTCGAAATCACCAACTCGGAAGAAAGACCTATGAGGTTGTTGAATACCTGACGCAACCCTCCCCGCTGCTTGGAGAACAATCGCGATCACCAGGACCTTATCTCTCTCTTAGGTCCGAAGAGCTATTGTGCCCTTCCGATCCCGTATTGGGACCTTTTTGTATCCCACAGGATTCTCTCTCTTTGATCTCCTGGCAGTCTCTCGGGAAATCGGGTTTCGCGATATCGCGAAACCTGTGTACACAATTCTTACACAATTCAACACCCTGAAACCCGATGGGTCAAATTCAATGCTTTCGTTCCTATCGGGGATTCCCTTATCAGGAAATAGATGTATATGATGTCGTGGTTCGTTGGCTTCGCAAATCCCTGAACCCCGAACTCCGATATGCATGTGTGCCAATTCCGCGCCACTTCACCTCCTCTCTCCGCTCTATCGAGAATCGCGAGATCGTGATTTCACCGGTCACAATTCTTTGGCAAAATAAAACCCTGAATACCGAATCCTGACCTCCCAGAATCTCGTGCCACCTATCCTTATGGTGATCAATGGCTCTGATTTATTCAGGAAATCGCTAATCGTGATTTTAACACATATGAAACTTTTACCTCCACAAACGTCGAAGACCGAATCCCGATGGGCTTTGGTCCTCCCTCCTGTGCCTAAGGACTAAACCCCCATGAAGCTTCTCCCAGATCTGACGATCAATGGGATTTCACAAACCTATCCTGCAAACCCTGGCTGTAGATTCTCCTCCTTGGGGATTTCTTTCGCTCAAGGCTCTCTTGGTTCCTTCTTCCAGAGATCAGGAAGGAACCGTCCCTTCTGAGCTTTGACGACTCTGAATCCCTCAGAGACTTTCACGCGCGCTTTCCACACTAGACCCTTAACAACTCTCTAAGTGTTGAGTCCTTTAGATCCTGTGCACTTGCAACCACAGTAATCACGATTTTCCTGTGCTCAGACTAGCTACTGAGACTTCAAACTTGGCCTGCACTTCTCCTGCACGGCTCTAATAAACCCAAATAAATTTTTGGGTGAACAAGAATGAGAGTTTAACTGTCTAGCCTCATCAATGCACTATATGCAGATAAATTCAACTGCACTCTATGCAGGAATCTCCTGGCTCAAACAGAGAAACAATTGAAACTCATTCCACTCTCTCACAGACTTCAGTTAAACCTCTGAAATCACATGCACAACACAATCAAAAGCAAATGCATGACAGAAAGCAAACAACCATGAGCATAATATCAACACAGAGAAACAAAAGAAACCATGAAATTGAATCAAAGGCTCTCTTCTATTAATTCAATATGTACATGGGTGTTCTCCACAAGTTCTCTGCTTTCTCTTCTCTTCTTGCTTCTGTTTCTCAAAAAAGAAACTGTTACAATGTACAAAGGATGGTGCCTATATTCCGTTTTCCCTCTCGAATTCTACAACTATCAAATCTACAATTAATTCCTATCTAACAACATTAAATTTATTAAATTCCTTCCTATCTACATAAGGACGAGATCTTAAAGGCTCAAGGTCCATTTACAATACAAGGGCGCTTCTTTATGAATGCCTTCATTAAAGGTCGGCGCAACAACTTTCCAAGAAATTCAAAAATATATGTGCTGGCGCTGTCTAGTTGTTCTCTGCTCTCGCGCTGGCTCACTTGATGGGTGAGTGATGCTCCTGCATCATACTCCTCGGCTCAAAAATTTTCATGGGCTCCTGTCCATGAGCTCCTGCACGGTCTATCCATGCTTTTGGATAATTGCTTCTGTCGCCCAGCTAGCGTCCTCCACTGGGTGATTCTTCCATTTCACCAGGTATTCAAAATACTACTTTCGCCTGGTCTTTTTACCCACTCGCTTGTCCAGTATGCACTCCATCTGCGGCTTTTCTGCTAATGGTAATTGCTTCTACCACTGGATCATTGGTTCCTCAATTCCATCTTCTGCTTCTCCAATCCTGTATGGATATAAATTCGAAACATTAAAAATCGTAGATATCCTGATGCCCTCTGGCAACTCAATTTCATATGCGTTTTCTCTGAATTTCTTCAGGACTCTGCACGGTCCGATTTTCTTCATCTTGAGCTTGTTATATGTTCCCCTTGGGAACCTTTCCTTCCTTAGGTGTGCTAGAACCATATCACCAACTTCGAAATGAAGTTGTCTTTTCTGCTGATCGGCTCTGCGCTTATATTCTTGATTTGATTTCATCAGTCGTTGCTTCACTTGACCGTGGAGTTCCTGCATCACCTCAGCGAATTCCTCTGCGCTAGCACTGCTAGTTCCATCCTGTTCTGATTCCCTGAGTTCAGAAACTCCCCTTGGCTGTATTCCATACAAAACTTGGAATGGGATTTTTTTCTGTACTCCGATTCACCGAATCGTTGTACGCGAACTCTACCTATGGCAATATCTGGTCCCAACTGCTATGGTGCTCTGTCACCAAGCTTCTCAATAAATCCCCCAGACTCCTGTTCACCACCTTTGTTTTCCCATCCATCTGCGGATGGTAAGCTAAACTAAAAGCCAAATTAGTCCCCAGCTTCTTCCATAGCGTCCTCCAAAAATGACCTATGAATTTGGTATCCCGATCCGAGACTATACTTCTCGGCAATCCATGTAGTCACACAATCTCTCTGAAAAATAAGTTTGCGATGTGGGTCGCATCACTAGTTTTATGACACGGAATAAAATGTGCCATCTTGGAAAACCTGTCCACCACCACAAATATGGAATCAACTCCTCTTTCGTTCTCGGCAAACCCAAAACAAAATCCATATTGATCGCTTCCCATGGCCTCTCAGGTATGGGCAATGGCTGATAAAACCCAGCATTCTGCTTCCGGCCCTTCGAATATTGACAAATCCTACATCGGTCAACAAATCGTTTAACATCGGCTCGCATGCCTGGCCAAAAATACGATTCTCTCAGCTTCGTGAATGTCTTGTCATGTCCAAAATGACCTGCTAAGCCTCCACTATGTTTTTCCTTCACCAAATTCTCCCTCATGGAGAAATTCGGAATACATAGTTGATTGCATCTAAACAACAATCCTTCCTGGATCATGAAATCTATCCATGGACTCTGATCCCTAAGAACTGGATTCTCAGCTGCTTCGTACACTTCTCTGAATTCTTCATCACCAGCATACATGTCCCTTAGGTTTTCAAAACCCAGAGTTTTGACTCTGAACTCCTGCAACAACAAACATTTCCTTCTTAAAGCATCAACCACTTTGTAAGCAGTCCCCGAAATGTGTTTGATCACAAACGTGAAATTCTGCATGTACTCTACCCATTTTGCATGCTTTTGGTTCAACTTCTCCTGTTGACTCACAAACTACAATGCATGATTATCACTGTACAGAATAAATTCTTTGGGTATCAAGTAATGCCTCCACTTCTTTAATGCCTGTATGATGGAATAAAAATCTTTATCATATGTGGAGTATTTCAACTTTGTATCATCCAACTTCTCGCTGAAATATGCAACTGGCCTGTCATCCTGACTTAAGACCCCTCCTACGACATATCCGCTTGCATCACATTTCACTTGAAATGTCTTCTGGAAATCAGGTAACACCAGAATTGGTTGCTCTATGATCTTCCGCTTCAACAGATTGAAGCTCTTCTCAGCCTCTGTTGTCCAGTGAAAAGTATTATGATGCTTCTTCACCCTGTCCATCATCGCAGCGCTAATTCCACTGAAATTCTGAATGAACTTTCGGTTGAAACTAGCCAGTCCATGGAAACTTCTTACCTCGAAAATTTTTCTCAGTGATGGCCAATTATTTATCACTTCCACTTTCTCAAGATCCATCTTCAACTCATTTGCTGAAATAACAAAACCTAAATAAATGAGCTTTGTCTGCAAAAACAAGCACTTCTTCAAATTTATCAACAGCTTCTCCTGCTGTAGCTTCCTCATCAGAATTTCCAAATGTTTCAAATGTTCATCCTTGGTCTTACTGAAAATTAGTATATCATCCAGATACACAACCACAAAATTGCCAATGAATTCCCTCAGGACTTCATTCATCAGCCTCATGAATGTTCTCGGCGCGTTTGTCAAACCAAACGGCATGAGCAGCCATTCATACAAACCCTCATTTGTCTTGAATGTTGTTTTCCATTCATCACCCTCTCTCATGCGAATCTGATGATATCCGCTCTTGAGATCAATCTTCGAAAAATAATTTGCCCCACTCAGGAAATCCATCAGATCATCCATTCTCGGCAGTGGAAATCTGTACCTGATGGTGATTTTGTTTATCGCCCTAGAGTCTGTACACATTCTCTAGCCTCCATCCTTCTTCGGACTTAGTACTGTCGAAACAACACATGGACTAAGACTTT
This sequence comes from Picea sitchensis, assembly GCA_010110895.2. Lineage (NCBI taxonomy): Eukaryota > Viridiplantae > Streptophyta > Pinopsida > Pinales > Pinaceae > Picea > Picea sitchensis. Next base: position 55,419 of record SNQJ01S0054709.1, read on the forward strand.
CCCTCACTAGTCCTTTGTCCAACAGATCATGTACCTGTCTTTTGACCTCCTCATTTTCTTGGGGTGTCAACCTGTACGCTGCTTTATTCGGAAAACTTGCTCCAGGTATGAGGTCTATATGGTGACTCACACTCCTCATCGATGGAAATGAATGAGGTAGTTCATCCACAATGATATCAATGAATTCTCCCAGCAGTTCCTGAGTCTCATCTGGTAAATCGTCCACTCTTGTGCTAGTTAGGACAATTCTCGGTTTCTTGACCACAAAGAATTGTGGATCTTCGTTCTTCTCCATCTCTGTGAGAAGTTCCTTCCCACTCATGAG
>SNQJ01S0054710.1:57579-68608 GCA_010110895.2 Picea sitchensis
TATGAGGAACAATAGGTAGGAGCATTTCATGCCCTAATTTAGGGAAACACAATTGTGGAAGAGTACGAGATCAGGTTCATGGATTTAGTAAAATATGTGTCATACATGGATATCGATCGACGACAAGAATAACATTTTGTGTATGGGTTAAACCCTAAGGTAAGGGCCGTGGTACGGATGTGGAAACCATCTTCAGCAGTTGAAGCAGTTAAAAATGATCGTTAGATAGAGGATCATATGAGCTTAAATGAAGGTATGAGATCAAGCATTCCACAAATATTGCATTTGTGGGGAAGGCCCCTAGGACTTTCTCCTCCAGAGGAATCTCTAGGAAACCTCCTTATGGAAATAAAGTCGTACCTAGAGAAGTACAACATGTATTTGAATGAAAACGAGTGCATAATCCCTCTAATCACCAATGAAGCAGGAAGGTCCATGAACTTCTTAGGGAGAATCAAGTAGGGTCAGGGTATCAAGGGGAAGGAACTCATTTCAGAGGCCTTCAAAGGGAATCACCCAGGTTCCACCTCGTGTTACGTTTTGGGGGTGAGAAGGACCTCATTACCAGCATGATTTTCTAGAGTCACAAGAAGGATTTGTGCATAGAGAAGGAAAGGCCCCGATGGGAAGAGAATGTAGTAGCCATTAGATTTATGCAATGGTTAATAACCACCATGAAGAGCATCAATCCACTATGGTGGAGTTGTCAGGTACACTGAATCATTTCAATGTTAAAATTTTATTTTATTTTGGTGGTAAAGATAGTTTCATTTCACCTTGTACATTAGAAAAGTGTGGGTTGACAGCCTACAAGCATGATGTCTTTAAAAAAGTTGAGATGGCTTCGGGCGAAAATAAGTAGTAGGTCCTACCATCGATAATTTTCTAGTACGCGTGGGAGTGTGTAATATTCGGTTTAAGGTGTGCATCAATACTCCAGGGACGTATGAACTAATCATTGGGATGGACTAGTTATAATCCCATTGAGCTATGGTAGATTGTTTTGCGAAAAGGGTGCTTTCTCTTGAGGATGAAGGAAGGTCAGTAGAGATCCACAATTTACAGAGGAAGGTGTCTCTAAAATTTATCTCAACCATGAATTTTAAACATTGCATGAGGCAAGGTTGTCAATTATATGTAGTGGAAGAAGTCAATGAAGGGAAAGGACCCTCCATGGATCAATATCTAGTATTGTCAAAGTTTAAGGATGTTTTTCCGAAAGAGTTTCCACGGTTACCTCGTGAGAGGGAGCTTGATTTTACCATTGAGATCAAACGTAGTGCAGAGCCAATTTCCAAGACACTGCATAGGATGACGACAGCATAACTTTGTGAGTTGGATATGTAGTTGAAGGTACTACTTGACTTAGGGATAATAAGGCCTAGTGTTTCACCTTCAGGTGCACCAGTAATGTTTTTCAAGAAGAAGGATGGTTCATTACAACTCTGTATATATTATAGGGACTTGAATCATGCTACAATTAAAAATAGGTACCCAATGCCACAGATAGATGATCTCTTTGATCATATTAAAGGAGCACCAATTTTCTCAAAACTTCATCCGCGATTAGGGTATCACTAGTTAAGGATTAAGGTGGATGAAATTCTTAAAACTGGATTTTGAAATCGGATTGGGCAATACAAGTTCCTTGTAGTACCTTTTAACTTGACCATTGCACCAAAAATATTCATGAGCCTTGTAACATCCCCAACCACCAATAGGCTAGGAAATGCTACCAAAGACAACCTTTGCTTAGCCTTTTGAGCTCTAATGCCATATTGTAACATCCTCGACCACCAACAGGTCAGGCAATGATACTATGTGGAACATTCTCATAGTTATATATATAACATGCATATTAAATCTAATTAACAGATTGTTCTCAATGATACAGAGTGATCAAAAGATTACTGCCAATTTACATCCTCAAGGACATTAATAATAATTCATATACGCAACAGAATACATGATAACATATAAGCATCATAGGCATGCAAAACATAATATTAAGCACAAAATGATACTTATCTTTGAAACTGTAGTAATTCCACCAACTGTGTGCAGACCTTCCACGAACCTCCCATCCTTAGACCACGCTGCTCATCACTCTTAGTAGTAGGTCACCCCCGAGCTGGGACTAATCTCCGCAGGGCATGGAATCCTAGGCTAGGCAAGGTCAATGAAAGACACACAGTTACAGAGGAAGGATTCTCTCCCATGAGTCACTTACACCCACCATTCATAGACCCTCATTCCCCACATGCTTGTCCTACCCTAGGAGTATACACCTTCACAGTCACCCGGATAGTCCTTCAGCTTCTAATCCTCCCTTTCCTTAGGCTTCAACAAGAGACCGAACTGAAATTATTCAAGATATATGGCAGCTACAGGACCCCTTCCAGGAGTTCTCACTTCCTTTGCGCACTCTCTCACCTGGAGAGAGTTGCTCACAAGTTTGGAAACCTATTATTTTGACCAATTCAAACATAGTGAGGACACAACAACAAGGCTCAACAATTCACAATCAATGGCAGCAACCTCACATGGTCAGGAACTATGCGGCCACAACAACCCACTGGGATAGCACAACACGACTAAGGAAATTTTGGGTTTGTCAACCATGCAACACATGATGGGTTCACGATTCTGGTTTTGGATATGTGTTAGCATGTACATATATCCCATGTAGATACTTAACAGTTCAGGTAAGAATACCCCAGAACAAACACCAAAATAGAGGTCGATCATGGACACTCGCGAGTTCAGACGAAGGATGGAAAATGGGAGGTCGAACCCCCAACATGGCTCCCTTCTCTGGTTTTAACTGCATGTGCCCAGGTCAAGACCTGTCTCCCTAGGGTTGCATGCTCCCCATTTTGCACATGTTCCCCCTTCTAGGAACTTAGGATAAAACTTAAACATTTCCAGACGTTTGGAATAATATTTAATTATTATCCCCAAGGTCTTAAGATCTTAAGATTAACCCTTATCCCAGCCTTTCAGTCCATTATCCCTTACCCAAAATTTGTGGAAGCTTAGTCCTCCATCACTCATTCATCATGGTCATTCCACACACAGAGATATGTTTATATTAATAATGTGCATCATTACGTGTACAAAAGTCAGGCTCTTGGACTTCAACACTTAGGCTTTCTGGCCTTATAAACAAATAAGCCCACCAAATTATATAAACTTGGCTCACCAGCCTATAAAACATAATTACAATTCATAATTCATTTGTAGCATGTCCTTGGGGTATTACAATCCCCTCCCCTTATTTTTTCACTTCCCTCAGTGCAACTTTCACACAACATTAACAAGATTTCCAAAATCTTCAAAAAGATGTGGGTATTCTACCTGCATAGCATCTTCATTCTCCCATGCCACATCCTTAGGATCATAGCAGGTCCACTAGACCTTTACAAGTCCTATGGCTCGATTCTAGAGTTGTTTGTTTTTCCAGTCCAATATCCACACAGGATGCACTTGCAGGACACCTTCTTGTTCCACCTGGATCACATTCCAATCAATCACATGATTAGGATTAGGTATATTTTTATTAAGTAACAAAACATGAAACACATTATGTATAGTCATGTATGTAGGTATTGCAAGCATATATGCAACTGGCCCAATCATTTCTAGGATTTCAAATGGCCCACAAAATATGGCTGCCAACTTGGAACCGTTTCCCAGCCTCAAGGAACTTCTATTGTATTTTAATTTCAGAAAAACATGATCTCCCACTCTAAACACTCTACAACTTCTATTTTTATCAGCATAACATTTTTGCATGTCTTGGGTAGCTTTCAAATTCTGCTTAATTTTCAGCATTTGCTCTTCCATTTCCTTGAGAAACTCTGGCCCAACTATCGTTCTATCAGTTGGGTTATCCCATCTTACTGGAGTATTGCACTTTCTACCATAAAGTGCTTCAAATGGTCTCATCTTCAATGATTCTTGATGCCCATTGTTGTAGGCGAATTCTACCAAGTGTAGGTAGTTTTCCCATTTCGATGGTTTGTCCCTCACATACATCCTCAGTATGTCTTCTATCACTCAATTCACCCGCTTTGTCTACCCATCTGACTAAGGATGATAGGTTGTACCAAAATTCAGATAAGTTATGAATCCCTTGAATAACCCTTTCCAGAAATTTGAGGTAAATTTTGGGTCTCTCCAAGACACAATTGTCTTGGGAATTTTGTGCAATCGTGTCACTTCCTTCCTNGACTAAGGATGATAGGTTGTACCAAAATTCAGATAAGTTATGAATCCCTTGAATAACCCTTTCCAGAAATTTGAGGTAAATTTTGGGTCTCTCCAAGACACAATTGTCTTGGGAATTTTGTGCAATCGTGTCACTTCCTTCCTAAAAATATCATCAACCTCTGTTGCCTTGTGAGTAGCCTTTAATAGAATAAAATGGGAATATTTCATAATCTTTTACACCACTACCATAATTGAATCATGATGCTTTCATGTTCTGGGAAATCCTCTAATGAAATCCATTGTCACCACTTCCCACTTCCACTCAGGAATGGGTAAAGTTGGCAGCAATCCAGCTGGGTGCCTATGCTCAACTTTAACCTTTTTGAATTCCATACATATGGCGATGTATTCTACAATCTCTTTCTTCATACTTGGTGAAAAGTAATGGCTCTTGACTACTGCCACAATCTTCTGATATCCAAGGTGCCCATCATAATGCACGTTATGCATTTCTCTCAGAATCGCAAGTTTCAAACACTGGACATTAGGTACATAAATTATGTTCTTTTAAAGAAGTATTCCATAAGTCTCTAACTTATAATCTTCCACTCCTTGTGGCATCTTATCTTTTTGTAACTTCTCTACCAATTCGTTGTACTACAAGTCTGCACTTGCAGCTTCCAAAACTCTATTGGTTTTATACATGCTAATGGTTGTAGAATGTAATTCGTGTACTCTCCTGTCGAGTACATCATCCACTTTATTCGCCTTCCCTTTTATATGCTTGATATCAAAATCATATTCACAGAGAAATTCCAACCACCTACTCTACCTAGCATTCAAGGTTAGTTGTTCAAACAAATACTTCAGACCGTTATGGTTTGTTCTCAATTCAAACCTCCTTCCCATGAGGTAGTGTCTCCATTTCCTTAGAGTGTGAACGATGGATGCTAACTCCAAATCATGATTTGCGTAGTTCCTTTCATGCTCTTTCAAATTTCTGGATTCATAACAAATTCCAAATCCATTTTGAATGAGGACTCCTCCCAATCATTCTTTGCATGCATCGGTGAAAACCACGAAATATTCATTTGGATTTTTGATCCTCAGAATTGGAGCACTGGTTAACAGTTTCTTCCATCACTGAAAGTTTTTCTCACAATCTTCCATACACTAAAACTTCTTCTCCTTCCTTTTCAAGGAAGTGATAGGGTGAGCTAACCTCGAGAACCCTGCGATGAACCTTTTGTAATAACCAGCTAGAATCATAAAGGATATGACTTCTATCACATTATTTGGTTTTGACCATTCTCTGATGGCCTCAATATTTTCAGGATCTACTGCTATCCGATCTTTCGAAATAATATGCCCCAAGTAATGGATCTTCTCCTGATAAAACGAGCACATGCTCAACTTGGCATACAGTTGGTTCTCTCTTAGCACCTGCAACACTATCCTAAGATGTTTTTCATGCTCTTCCTTCGACTTGGAATACACCAGAATGTTATCCAGGAAGACTATGACGAACTTGTCTAGATAGTCCCTGAACACACCATTCATCAATCACATAAAAGAAACAGGTGTGTTTGACAACCCAAATGGCACCATTGTGAACTCGTAATGACCATACCTTGTTCTAAAGGTAGTCTTGTTGATTTCTTCATCCTTAATCCTTACCTGGTGATATCCCTACCTAAGCTCTATCTTCAAAAATATATTCTCATCCTTAAATTGATCGAAGAAGTCATCAATCCTCGACAGAGGATACTTGTTCTTTACAGTTACCTTGTTCAATTGTCTAAAATCGATACACACTCTCAGCATTTCGTCCTTCTTCATGAATAGAACCGGGGAAACCCAAGGTGACATGCTTGGGCGTATGTACCCCTTTTTCAGAAGCTCCTCAAGTTTCAATTTCATTTCTTTCAGCTCTGGCGTACTCATTCTCTAAGGATCTTTCGATACTGGAGCTGCTCCAGGAATCAAGTTTACAGAGAAGTCAATATCTCTTTTTGGAGGTAATCCTGATACCTCCTGAAATACATCTTCAAACTCCTTTAGAACCTCATCATCTCCAATACATGACACCTTATCCTTGGGTGTTTCCTCCACATGGGCTGCAAATAATTGAAATCCTTTTCTATAGCACTTCTTTAGTTGCATTGTTGATATTTCTCTAATACCAACAACTCTGGGAATTCCTTGGACTATTTTCCAATTCCCTTCCTCATCCAGAAAAGTGAATGTCTTGTTACGACAGTCCAATATGGCATGGTATTGGTCCAACCAGTCCATCCCAATTAAAAATTCATAAGATCCTAAAGGAAGAATGTTCAATTCAGCCTTCGTGCTCAGTCCATTCATGTCCACAGGACAAGACTTAACCAACTTAGTGACTTTCCTCTTGGTTCCTGTACCCAACTGAACTAACCAAGATTTTTCATGTTTTCTTCCTCACAAATGCAAACTTTCCACCACTCTAGGATCTATATAACTATGGCTAGCCCTTGAATCAATTAAAATAGTAAAGTCATGGTTGTTAATCATACCTTTCACTTCAATCATGTGTGACTGAAATTCAACTTTCTTTTTGTCCAGGGTTGAGTAAATCCTTGGCATTCTACTGCCCATGTCCTCCATTGTTTCAACTTGCAGAACATTGTGGGCAGCTCTCATTTTATCATTTCTATGGGGGAAATCTCTATACCTATGGTTTTATTTACAACCCCAATGCTCCATTGGTGTCTGTCTTGGAATTTGTCCACCCATTTAAGCCTTTGTAGGTTCTCTAAAAGATGGTTGTCCCTGAGGACTATTTCTGAAAAAGGGTGTCTTAGTTCCCTTCTTCTTTTGATCCATCTTAAATTTATTCTTCTCTTCCCAAGACTTTTGAAAGGTAGGCTTCTCTTTTTGTTGTTCATATAAACATTTCTCCCTCCTTATCGTTTCTTCCATAGTTTTTGGGTCATCATACTAAATCTTGTCAGCAATGGAAGGTGGAAATCCACTTAGATATCTTTGAATCTTTACAGTCTCATCCTTGATGAACAGAACATACTTCAGCAATTCCAAAAATCTTCATTCATATTCATCAATGTTCATTCTGCACAACTTGAGTTCAAATAAATCTTTCATATTTCTATCATAACACCTTTTAGTCAAGTATTTATTATCAAAATACCTCTTGAATTATTTCCAAGTGATATCTTTCTCTGTAATGTGTTGCACCTACACAAGTTGATCCCACCACATGGATACCTTTCCCTTCAATTGATACATTGCAATTCTTCCTTCTACATGAGAGGAATAATTCTACAGTTGGAAATATTTCATCATGCCAGGCAACCATGTTTCTAGATCTTCCTCCTTCTTATATTCTCCATCAAACGTAGGAGGATTAATCTTATTCATTTCTCCCTTCAGTTCATCCACTCTAGATATCTTGTGATTTTTGGTATGATATGGGCTTGAACTAGTGTGTTCCCTTCTCTTAGAGAGACTTTGGGAGTGATGATGGTGTCTACCATCACTCCTTGATCTTCTCCCCTCAGAAGTTTGGTGACTCCCTTTTATGCTCGAGTCACTCTCCTTATCCAACTTATTTTCTATTCTCTCCAAACTCTTTAACAAATTTACGTTGAATTCACCTTGTTTTTCCTAAGTTTTCTCGAGATTTCTGATATCTGCTCGATGAGTTTGGGCATCTTTCTTCAATTTTTCAATGATCTTCCTCAGATTTCCTTCCTTATCTATCTCCTTTCTGTGCAAATTAGAGTTTGATCCTTCAAATCCCAAGTGGACTTCCATTCCTTCTCTTTCATTTTATGAACTAGAATCATTCTGTGTCTCTTCCATTTCTTTGCACTCTATGGCAATTCTAATCGGTTCTGGCACTTGTCAAACTTCTACAATCACAACATGCAGATAACCAGAATTTGTCAGGCCATCTCTCCTTAACAAATTCCACACATTCAAAACCAATCTGATTTAAGAAAACGTTTTGGTTTAACGAATCTTCCGATCTCTTCTCGGCTCTGTAACTTTCGGGTGATAGCCACCACTTTCTTAGTCCCCAATCCATGTGATCACGGGTCATGACCAAACACTAAAATACTAGGTGCTACTCAAGCTTTCGGTCTTTGGAGATTTCAAATCACACACAACTATCTCTCGGAGTTCCAATTACTGAGCTCACGAAGTCGAGTGGATCAATGGTCTACATTTACCCATCATCCAACGGTTGAAACCCACTGTGATCTTTCCATCTTGAAATTTTTTGGGACTTCATGAATTCAGACCTCGAGAGTTCCCACACTTGTTTCTTCCCAATCTTATGGCATCCGAAATTCTGATTTACTTTTCCCTTCGGGCCCATGTAGTACAACTTTCACCAACTAAGGCAGTGGCACGTGGAAGATCTAGGAAGGTCCACTTCACATTCGGCGCCATTGTCGGGTCCCACCCTGCTCATTTTTCATTTCAGAGTTTCGGGCATCGAAAGTTCGTGCATCCGCACATCTCGTTTCTCTCGATTGCTAAAATTCCAAAATTACATTCTACCTTCTGCTTGATCCAACGATCAAGCTCTTTTCCTTTGATATACGATGTAGATATTTTTCGGGACATTGGAGTTTTGGGCATGGATAATTCATGCACCAGCACAACTCGCTTTTCGTGATAGTCGAATCCTCGAAAGGTTTCCAGGATAACTCTCCTACACCTACTCCAGATCTGACGGTCGTGCGGGATGTCCTTTCCTTCCGAACAGATCCTATGGCTCCAACACTTTTGGTGTTGATCTCTCTTTCTCCCTGTGTCCATATACCACACTAGCTATGGTATTACTATATCGCTACACCACAGCTTTGTAACATGACCAAGCAACGCATTTCCACTTAGGAACATTCTAGGGTCCAGAAATTGGATCTTCCTCACAAAAATTCCACCTGAAACCTCAGATCTAATGACCACTTATCTGGCCCATCCAGGCTCAGCGCTGAAACCTTGGGTCAGAACTCGAATTTTTTCTACTTCGACAACAAATATTTATGAATATCTTGCTTCAACTTCCACTAACATGGCCCATCCAGGCTCAGTGTTGTGACCTTGGCTCTGATACCATATTGTAACCTCCCCGACCACCAACAAGTCAGGCAATGATACCAAACACAACCTTTTCTTATCCTTTTGAGTTCTGATACCATATTGTAACATCCTCGGCCACCAATAGGCCAAGCAACGCTACTACGCGAAACATTCTCTTACTTATATATATAACATGCATATTAAATCTAATTAACAGATTGTTCTAAATAATACAGAGTAAGCACAGGATTACTGCTAATTTACATCATCAAGTACATTAAAAATAATTCATATTCACAACAAAATACATGATAACATATAAGCATCACAGGCATGCAAAACAAAATATTAAGCACAAACAGATACTCATCTTTGAAACTGTAGTAATTCCACCAACTGTGTGCAGACCTTCCATGAACCTCCCAGCCTTAGACCGCATTTCTCATCACTCTCAGTAGTAGGTCACCCTCGAGCTGGGACTAAGCTCCATAGGGTAGGGAATCCTAGGCTAGGAAAGGTGAACAAAAGACACATAGTTATAGAGAAAGGATTCTCTCTGAGGAGTCACTTATGCCCACCGCTCACAGTCCCTCATTCGCCACATGCTTGTCCCACCCCAGGAGTATACACCTTCACTGTCACCCAAATAGTCTTTCAGCTACTAAACCTCCCTTTCCTTGGGCTTCAACAACATACCAAACCAGATGTCTTTGAGCTCTATGGTAGCTACATGACCTCTTCTAGGAGTTCTCACTTCCTCCGCGTACTCTCTCACCTAGAGATATTCTCTCACAGGTTTGGAAACATGTTCTTTTGACCAATTCCAGCACAGTGAGGTCACAAAAACAAGGCTCAACAATGCACAATCAATGGCAGTAACCTCACATGGTCAGGAACTGCGTGGCCACAAAAACCCATTGGGATAGCACAACACGACTCAGGTAATTTTTGGTTTCTCGACCATGCAACACAGGATGGGTTCAAGGTTCTAGTTTTGGAGATGTGTGAAGGTGTACATAGATCCCACATAGAGACTTAACGGTTAAGATAATAATTCCCTAGAACAAACACTGAAACATATGTCTATCATGGAAACCCGTGAGTTCAGACAGAGGATGGAAAAAAGGAGTTCGAACCCCCAACATGGATCCCTTCTCTAGTTTTAATTGCATGTTCCTAGGTTGACACATCTCTCCCTCAGGCTACATGCTACCCATTTTGCAGACATTCCCCCTTCCAGGAACTTAGGATAAAACATAAACATTTACACATCTTTGGAATAATATTTAATTATTATCGCCAAGGTCGTAAGCTCTTAAGATTATCCCTTCTCCCAATCTTTCAGTCGCCTCTCCCTTACCCAGAATTTGTGGAATCTTATTCCCCCGTCACTCATTCATTGCAGTCAGTCCACATGCAAATATTTTTTTATCTTAATAATGTGCATCATTACATGTACAAAAATCAGGCTCTTGGCCTTCAATAGCTAGGCTCTCTCGCCTAATAAACACATAAGCCCACTAGCTTATATAAACTTGGCTCACCAGCCTATAAAACATAATTACAATTCATAATTCAATTGGGGCATGTCCATGGGGTATTACAAGCCTCATGAATGGTGTATTCTAAAATTACTTAGACCACTTTGTATAGGTCTTTTTGGATGATATCCTCATCTATTCCAAGAGAGAAAGAGGACATGAGTAACACTTGAGAGTGGTGTTGTCATTCA
>SNQJ01S0054711.1:23058-44701 GCA_010110895.2 Picea sitchensis
GGAATCCCTCAACAAATCCTCGATATGTGTTCTCCACTACATTCGGTCCGGCTTTGGAGGGGTTATCTCCGCTACCTTTCCTTGCGCGACCTCGTGTTTATCCCCTATGTTAGAATGGGGTCCCGGATAACTTCCACGTAACTAGACTTCTACACTCCCTATCACAGACTCCAATGTTTGGTTTGAGTGGCCTTGGAGAGTTTACTCTCCAACCTATTCCAAGGCCCTAGTCCTGAGCTAGTATATGAACCCTACAAACAAAAAGTCTAATAGATTTTAAATTAGCGTTGATTTTAATGGGTTTTTTTACGTCACAAGGTATGAAGGTGAAACTGATTGTGTGTAAAGACTCAAAGCAAAATGAACAAGAAATGCTTGGAAACAAAAACTTTTACAAAAAATGCAAAAACTAACAACTTTTCAACAAGAAAGACTTCTTTTATTTTCAACTTTTCTAAGATTTCATGCAACAAACATAAAGGAATTTCGCTCAATCTGCGAGCTACTTATGCTCTAAATGCACTGCAAAAACTTATGAAAAAATACTTCTTCCTAGCTATTGATGCAGCAACACAATCTTCAAACAAAGAAGCAAATGAAAAAAGAGATTTTTTTATTTTTATTTCAGTGCTAAATGAAGCAACAAAAGGAAAATGTCGACAAGCACAAAACCAAGAAAACAAAATAAAATACTGGCTTAAAGCGCAGATCGCAAAGAACCAGAGCAAAGACGCACAATGTCAATCAAGAAAGCACCGACTCTTACACTTGTCTAAAAATCATAAAACAAAATCTTTTTCTTTTTTTATCTTTTCTATCCAACGTCAACTAAGAAAAAACAGGCTAAGGGTAAGAGGCCCTAACCTACTGACTGTGCAACCCTAAACTCACACACCTGAGAGCACTACTTCTCGCCAAAAGAGGGGATGACTGCCCCACCTTGATTGAAAAACAACCTATCAAGCACGCTCTTGTCACTGAAACAGCACGCGGGCAAACGCGTGCTGCGCTAAAATAGGGCACGTGTACCCGCGGGCTGAGCTTGCACAGACCGCGGGTATGTACAAAATCTAAGACAAATCTAGACACAGGCAGCCCAGACCTAGAAGAGGCCTCTGGTATTGACAACCAGGGTCTCTTAGAGGCTTTGATGCTTCTTCTTCAAAAGAAAAGAAAAAATAATTGCAAAAAGAAAACAAACGCAATAAAGCAAACTAAGACAAGACAGTGAACCAACAAGATCCAGACAGGATCCAGAAAGCCCCCTGAGAATGTAAAATTCTGACAGGGAAGAGGAGACTGCCTCTTAAGCTCTCTGAGTCCTACACGCTACTGAAACCTCTACAACAAGCATTCAAACACGGGTTGTAGAAGGTTAGGTCGCGGGTTACACGCGTGCAGGCCTTTTGCAGGCCGCGTGTACCTTTGTGTGTCCCGATAATAAATGTCAAGCAACAGTCAAGGAAAAACTGGTATTAAGAACCAGGTTCCCTACTAGCTCTTACCTAACAGAAAACAAACAAACAAAGAAACAAAAAATTTATTCCTTTAAACTACCCAAAAACCTCACTTAAATCCGGAAACCCTAAGAGTATCTTTCCCCAGTGGAGTCGCCAATTCTGTTGTTGGGAAATAATACCCGACGGACTAACAAGCTAGGGATAAACTTGCATGCAGATCATGACCTTAAATAAATCACTTTTAACCTATCACCCCAAAACTCAAACCCCTTTTTTCACATACAATCGTGGAAAGAACCTACTAATCTTTTCACTGATGTTTGGTGTAGATCCTTCGTTGCGCTTTTGTCCGCTTGCTTGCGCTGCTCCTTCCAAAGTTAACCTGCAATCAAGACAAAAACACTACGCATGCATGCTATTTTTCTACTTGAGGGTTAGAGATTAAGCATAAATCGAATAAATCATACAAAACTCATGCATTGGGACGGGAAAAGTATCATTTTATTAATCTCAAGATGAATCAACTTACAATAATGATAGAGATCATCCACCGCTCCTTGATCCTAATCCTGAGCTCCTCTTCTTCTTTGTCCTCCAACTGCTTTGCTTGAATTCTCCTTAGGCTTGAGGAAAGACTAAAGGGTTGGGACAAACGGATTCGACAATTGGGCAGAGTTTCTTTGCTATAATTTTCCTTTTTCAAATAGTACCCCTACCCCTTCTTTTATAGGCTAGAAGGAGCTAGGGTTTTGGACGAACTCTCGGCCATGCATGGCTGGGAGTTTTAGTTAACTGACCCATATCTTTTTGTCCTGTCGGCAACTTTCCTGTTTTTGTGCTTTGTTAGGTAAACGCGGGTTGTAGTAGGCCAACCAGCATTCCAACGCGTGCAATAGTAGGCCTGCGAGCGTTCCAACGCGTGAAGTAGTAGTTTAGGGCGCGTTTTACTTGACTTAAGAGGATTTTCAAGAGTTTATTCAACATGGCTTTGGCAAGGAAGGGATATGAGTTGGCCTGATGTCATGTAAGCATGTGTGGTGCAATTTAGGGTTATAACAAAGAGTCTAAGGGCAACAAGCAATGAATTAGTGAGGAGAACTCGGCTCTTGTCAAGAAAAAAATGAAGGGAAAAGGAAGGAGTTTTAGCAAGAAGGGTAACAATGATGGAGGATCATCATAACCATGGAAGAAGAAGGAATTGAGTAAAATCAAGTGCTTCTCATGTTAGAAGAATGGAAATCATGCATCTTACTGTCCATAGAAGAAGAAGGGTAAGGGAAAGAAACAACAACAACATCAACAAAGATGCAACTTGATGTGTTTGCAGGGAAGTCTGAGAATGATTACTCATTCATTTCTTTCCTTTGTACCAGGACAACTACTAGGAATGTGTGGTTCTTGGACAGTGGTGCATCTCATCATATGACATAAGCATGAGATATATTTAGTTGTCTAATGGAGAGGGAATCAGATGTTTATGTGCAACTTTGTGAGGATTCCATGTATGTAGTGAAGGGAGAGGGACAAGTTACCTAGCTCGTGTCAGGAGATTCATTAGATGCCAAAGAAGTGCTTTACGTACCATGTTTGAAGAAGAATTTTCTCTTAGTATCAGCTATGGAGGATAGTGATTTTGTTGTTACTTTTCAGAGAGGGAAAGTACTCATACATGCAGAGAAATATATCCTAGACACAACAATGGTCATTGGGGTAAGAGAGGGCACTTTGTACAAGTTGCAGGGAATGCCTATTTAGTATTTGGTACACGATAGTGACATCCTATGTGAGTTGTGGAACATGATTTTTGGAAACCTACACTACAAAGCATTGTTGATTCTGATGGGGATTGTTATAGGTATTTCAGACTTCAGTATTGAGTAGCAGGGAGTGTGCAAAGGGTATGCACTTGGAAAGAATGGCAAGGATGCTTCTCTGAGAAGTGAAAGTAGGTCCAAGGGGATATTGGATATTATCCATTTGGATGTGAGTGAGTCGATGTTAATAATATTAGTACATGGATCATCATACTATGTGACGTTTATTGATGGTTTTTTAGGAAAACCTGGATCTTCTTTATGAAGACCAAGGATGCGGACTTCAACCAATTTTAGGATTTTAGAGCTCAAGTGGAGAACCAAACAGGTAATAATATCAAGTTCTTGAGGTCGAATAATGGGGAAGAGTACACCTCTAATGAATTCAAGGATTTTTTCAAGGATGCAAAGATCAAGAGGGAGATGACAGTCTCATACAACCCTCAGTAGAATGGGGTTGCACAGAGAAAGAATCAGTCCATCATCAGTTTTTCTAGGGCTATGATACAAGACCAGTAGTTGTATATGTTTCTTTGGAAGAGGCGTGCATCACAATAGTATAAGCGTAGAACATGAGTCCTCACAGGATATTCGGGGAAAAGACTCTGGAGGAGGCGTTCTAAAGGGTGAAACCAGAGATAGGACATTTGAGGATATTTTGTTGTCTAGTCTACATCCATGTGCTTTTGGAGAAGATGATGAAGTTGGAGTCTTAAAGACATAATGGTATATTTGTGGGGTATATAGAGACCTCAAAGGATTATAGGATCTTCATTCCAGCGTAGAGGAAGACATTTATGAGTAGAGATGTTAAGTTCAAGGAGAACTTGGCATCTAGGAGATATTAAGAGTCATCAACAATGATAGAGGACAAGGAGCAACAAGCTTCAAAGGATGAGTAACAATCAAAAGTTCATACTTCAAGTGAGGAGGAGGATTTATCCCCTTCCAGTCATGTACAGAGACCTAGGTGGATATTGAAGACATTGAAGGATGTTGGTGAGACTCCTAGGAGTGTAGTTAGAGAGAGCATGGTTCCAAAGAAGTTTCTGAACTATATGGAACTTATGAGTAGCATCATTGATGTCGATCCTTCCAGTTTTGTCGAAGAAATAGATTAGCAGGTATGGCAGGATGCCATGATAAAGGAGTAGACCTCTATTATGAGGAATGATGTTTGAGCCATAGTGTTGAGATCGGAGGGGAAGTCAGTTGTGATTTCCAGTTGTCTCTACAAGATCAAGCATGTTACAGATGGTAGCATTGAGAATTTCAAGGCGAGTTTTGTGGTGATAGGGTTTTTTGAGAAAGAGGGAGTGGAATACAAGGATACTTTTTCTCCAATTGCTAGGTATGATTCTATTTGAGCTGTTATTTCTATTGCTTTAATTATGATGTGGAGGATACATCATATGGATGTGAAAACAACTTTCCTCAACAAGATCATCGAGGAGGAAGTACACATAGAAAAACCACAAGTATTTTAGGTATATGAGAGGGATTCTCATGTGTGTAGGATTAAGAAAGACTTGTATGGACTCAAATAGACACCCAAGGCATGATATTCCATGATTGATGGATACTTAGGAAGTATGGGCTTTACCAAGAGTGAGGTGGATCAGAACTTGTACTTCATACTTGTTGGGGAAGATCCATTCATCTTAGTTCTTTACGTTGATGATCTTTTTCTCACAGGTGGAGAGGAGCTTATTGCAGGGTGCAAAGTGGATTTATCTAGTGAGTTCGAGATGAAGGAAATCGGATTGATGCATTATTTCTTAGGGTTAGAGGTATGACATTTATTAGGAGAGATATTCCTTGGTCAAGCGAAGTATGAAGTAGAGTTCTTGAGGAGATTCAGGATGGAGGACTTTAGACCAATGGCTACACCTATGGTTACCAATCTGAAGAAGGTGATCACTTCAGTTTCAGAGTTGGTGGATCCCAGGATATACAAGCAGATGATAGGGTCCTTGATGTATTTGGTCAACACGAGGCCATATATATGTTTTATCATGAACCCCTTGATTCAATTCATGGTGGAGCCAAGGCAGGTGCATTGGATAGCAACGAAACATGTGCTTAGGTACTTGAGAGGTACAATGGAGTATGGATTGAGGTATCTTGGAGGAGATGGAGTGGAGTTGCATGGATATATAGACTCAGATTGGGAAGGGAGTGCAGTAGAAAGAAATATCACCTCGAAGTGTTGTGTCAGATTGGGATCAACTATAGGGTATTCAATTAGTGAACCTAATATAAAGCACCTACATACGTGGGATATTAAAAAATACCCCTAATTTCACTAGATATTGATAAATACCTCCAAAAATCCTTTTGTTGAACCCCCCTTCCAATACATATTTTCAATAAAAGAAAACCCTATTTTTACTAGATACCCCTTTTTATACCCTACAATACCTATAAACCCCTTGATACCCACATCCCACCCCCAATACCAACAATATATTGACTCTATTTTTCACAATTTTAAAACCCCCCTCTATGAATGAACGTGATAAGATATTGGTTAACAAGGTGAATCCCCTGTGGGATTAGAAGTGAATACTTGGTTCAGTAGGAAGCGAACTTCTATAACACTTAGTTCAATAGAGGTAGAGTATATGGAAGTAAGTACGACTATTTGTGAATCCATTTGGCTTCGCAAATTGCTTACAGGTTTATTTGATCAAGAGTTGGAGCCTATGGTGATATATTGTGATAATCAGAGTTGTATTAAAATCTCAGAGAATTCAATATTACATGATAGGTCCAAGCATATTTAGATCAAATACCACTTTATCCGGGATATGATCTAGAAGGGAGCAGTAAAACTTCAGTATATTTTCACAAACAAGCAGGTTGCAAATATTCTAACCAAACCCTTGATGAAAGGGAAGTTTGTGTTCTTCAATGATAGACTTGGAGGGGTGCAGAATACCTTGCTCACTAAGAGGGAGTGTTGATGCATGGTAGCATTGGACATGTATTTATGCACATGTCTATGTGTCTAGACATGTGGAAATCATTCAAATCCTTTTATCTTTGACTTTCCTTTAATTAAAGGAATTATTAGAGTAAAGTGATTTTATTTATTAATTAATTGAGTTGTTTAAGGAAATGCTTAAAGTTAGCATTTTAATCTTAGCCATTGATCTCAAGTGAGGTGAGAAGTAATCACAACCATCAATCACTTTGGAGATTAAGGTTAGATTATAACTCAAGATTATAAAAGCAAGGCTAGGGTAAATGCGAAGATACTTGACTTGAAAAAACTTTTGTTGAGAGAGTCAACACATAGAGGGTTGGATCACGAAGGAATGGAGGACTACATGATTCAAGGAGATATTGTATAAGTGGAGAAGGACTTCCATTTAGAAATCTAGTCAAGGAGAAGAGAGAATAGAGGTAGGTCTACGCAAGTGGGTTTCAGCAAAGCAAAGCCATAGGAAAAGGTTTTTCCATATGAAGTTTTTTGTACAGTATTTATGTGGATGTACACGGGTCACCATGGAGATAAGAGTCTATACATGGGTTTGTAGAAGAAAATATACATACACCTTGAAAAACGTGTGGGTCTAGGTCGTACAATAGATTAGACTTTGCCAAGTTTTTATGGAGTTGTATTTCTCTCAGTGTGACATTATCCCTATTATGGGATCCTTGATTTTAGCATAATAAAATCATTCTCAACATTTGATGCATGAGCATCACAAGCAAGGGCACGTGGAGGACAACTGGATATGCACCAGCGCACATTTTGAAGACGTTTTGAATTTTAAAAGATGAAACATTAATGTAATAGCTGGAAGGATGTAATTTCCCTTAAATGTTTTGGGGATTTTAACGCAGATCTTGAGCGTTTGATCTCATCTGTCGATTGTAGGAATTTAATGTAATGAATGTAAAGTAGATGTAGGATTTAATTTGATTAGATAGCTTGAGGTTGTATGAGGGAAAACTAGAGAAAACTCCCTCGTATGTATTGTATTGTATCATTATTCTCATAGTAGTTAGAAGTTGTAAAGCAAGAGAGCATAGGAGAGCAGATAAGAACAAAGATTGTAGAAGTTGTATGAGCAGATAGTTGTCTCTATTGAATCCATGTACAGAAACACTTAAATTAATATAAGAATGCTTTGATCCAATTTCATGGTGTTGTTATGGTCATTGTTTTCATCTATTGAATGGTATGTTTACAGTTTGCTTATATACTATGTTTGCATTTGTTTTGATGTTGTGTGTATATCTGCGATTTCATGTTGAATGTATGATGTCCGTGAGAGGGAGAGTGTAAGTTTCAATTGATTCTTTTCCTGAGAATTCCTACAAGGAGTGTAGTGAAAGTCCGCAAGGAGTGCGTTGACGAGATTCTAAGTTTATCTCGGAAAAGATCAGGAGGGATACCATTGTTCTTATACCAGTAGAAGTAAAAGTATAGCATAGAGCCATGCAAGGTGTGCGCAGCCCGGTTGAGGTCTTAGACTTTTCCAACCCAAGTGAGTGGTCAAAGGATTTATGTCGCAAGGAGTGCGTAGAGGTGGAAGACATCAGATAATCAACGATTATCATGAAGGTCGCAAGGAGTGTGCGCAAGAATTCCCTAGAATCCTTGAGTTTGTATAAAGAAACAAGCTCAGGAGGGATAGAGACTTCGAAGAGTTCAAAGGAAGGACGAGGTTTGGAGTCACCTCATAGAAATCAACCTCAAGAGGAAAGACACCGAGTTATTTGGCCAGGACATCAAGAACCTGAATGAACTGTGGAAACTCTCAGAGGGAGAAACATCGATACTCGTGGACTGTTAGACCCAGTGGAATTGCAGGGATGATAAAGGAGAGATTCTTTCAACACTCGCAATCTCAAGAGAGATAGCAGTCGTTAGATCCAAAGGAGCGAGAGCCGTTGATTTGGCGCTTTGAAATTTCGACATTTCAGGAGTCGGAAGTGTAGAGGAAACAACTACCCAGAAGTCGTGATACACGAAATCCCGACGTAATGTGGACTGTCAGATCATCGAAGGTTTGGGACCATTTATCTGTGGTGGAGAAATATCGTGATTTTGGCTATCGGGCGAAGGGAGAAAGCTACATTGGAAATCCCCAATACGCAAAATCTCGACGCGCCAAAAGTTGGGCTCTAGGTCGCAGTCGAGGGTCACATCAGTGAAGAGTTAAGGGAGGAGCTAGAGACTGTTAGCCCATTTCAGAATTTTGGGACTTGGAAGATTCAGGGTGCCTTGTAGCAGAAGCCCCGACATCGTGAAACGCGACATGCCCTTTTGGGGTTGATCTTGTGGTCGCGCTAGTGGTCACGTGGAGTGGAGGCTTGTGTTTAGTGCATGTTTGTGTAGGCGGAGTGTAGAAAAGGACCTGTGGTTATACGTGTTGAAGATTCTAGCTGGGAATCAAAGAGTCATTTCGGCTCAAAGGAAACTGAAGATCCATAGGTTGGGAGGTCAAGCGAACCCTGCTGAGGTGGGGTATGCGTCACGTGGTATCAGAGCTAAAATGTTTTGTTTTTTGTAGAGGGAAGACAGGGAACAATTGTGATTTGAATTTTGCGTGGACATATTGAAACAATGTCGCCAATAAGGAGTCAAGAGAGAGCTATGCCCGATCCAACTATGGAAAGGGAAATGAGAGAACTTCGTTCTCGATTGGATTCTATGGAGACAACACAAAGGCGAACACTTGATACTGGAGATATCAGTGACGCCGAAAGTGAAAACGAAGAAGGAGATGAAGAAGAAGTTGTAGCCAAAGATTTTGCAGGATAACGTCTATTCAAGGCTGTCGCAAGAACCGGTGTCAGAGACAAAATGGGCATCCCAATGTATGAAGGAAACTTAGACATTGAGGAGCTGCTAGATTGGTTTAGAGCTCTGGATAAATATTTTGATTATGAAGATATCGAAGAGGACAGGAAAGTAAATCACACTGTCACTAGACTAAAAGGGCATGCAACACTGTGGTGGGATGAGCTACAGGCTGACATGTGTTGCAAAGGAAAACAAAGATTCAAAAGCTGGTTTAGAATGGTAGAAAATATGAAAGCCAAATTCATACCTAAGGATTACCAAATCAATCTGTTTTGAAGAATGCAGAATTTGAGACAAAAAGGGATGACAGTGAAGGAATACACTAAGGAGTTTTACAGGATAAAAATTAGAGTTGGCACCATGAAAGTGATGATGGAAAGGTCACCAGATATATGAATGGCCTAAGATATGAGATTATGGATGAGATGAGCATGGTGACAATCAAGAATGTAGAAGATGCTTATCAGATTGCTCTGAAAGATGAAGAGAAATTGGCCCAAAAGTAAGGTCAAAGGGGCAAAGGTAGAAGTCAGAGTAAAAAATCCCAATAATGAAGAGAAGAAACCTCATAACCACCCAGAAAGGGGAGGAAGTTCACAAGGAAGAAAATATGCCAACATGAACACTTTTCCGTGAGCAAGAGGAAGAGGAAGAGGCGAAGGAGGTGAAATAAAGTGTTTTGTTTGTGGAAAGATCGGACACAAATCGTGGGAATGTCTCAATAGAAAAAGAGATGGAGGAGGTGTTATCACTCCAAAATTCACCCTAGACTGTAATCAAGTGAGCTTGGTAACATCAAAAGATTTGTAAATGTAAATGGGTTTTTAAAGGGTCAAATGGACAAAGACTCAAAATGATAATGTTCGAACTCAGAAAACAGGGCTAGCATGAACCAACAATCGAGGTCTTGACTAAATTCAATCAGTAAGTGATAAAAAGTATGAAGAGAGGGAAGACTTCAGAGAGAGGAATGTAGAGGTTGTTGTAAACATCAGGTCTGCAATCAACCTAAGGAAGAAAAAGTCTTAACACAAGATCTTCTTGAGCTCAGAACTTAAGGATACTAAAGAAATATCATGATAATATAATAATCAAACATACATCATAATATCACCACAACCATTCATGTGAATCATTCAAATCATGAACACTTTAGTATCAAAAGTAAATAAGCTGGAATAAGAAGTTGATTTCTATTAACCAAAGATGTCTTAAATCAAATACATAACCAGTTCACCATAATTTGATCAAAACATTACAATTCCGGAGCTTCAGCTCAACCATTCGAACCCCTTTTTTCCTCATTTGGAACATGGATTTATAATAAAAAGGAAAGTCCACAGCTAGAGGTGCGAGTTGGCCTTCCTCACATCAGATTCTCCAGCAACATTTTTCAATTGAACACCTATGCTAGCAGTTATAACCAAACTCGTATAAAAAAGGAAACGTGTCGGTAACTGTTCCAACAATATTTAAATGACACTTTCTCCCTTGTTCTTCATTGATGGGCCTCCTTTTTCATGCCAAGTGTCCTGTAGAGGTGGTAAGTTGTTATCATGTTTCCAACTACTATCTTAGCCATTCTCCACATCATCAGCCATTTAAAAGAGTAATGAATTCAAACTCCTTGATTCCAGGTGCCAATAGGTAGCGCCATTATGGTGTATCTCTGCGCAAATTTCGTCTCTACCAGAAATTCAATAGAAAATTTAGGTAGCGCACTATGGAATACACAGCCCCCAAGAGAGTAGGTAGTGCCCAAGAGAAAACGCAGCGCCCAGGAAATTTGACAGCACACTGCACTCTGCACATCCATGCATGAAAATGGTGGAACGGGCAAGAAATTGGGAGCAACATAATATATATCATGGCTATATTTAGTTCTTCAACACCTGTATGCTTGATGCGTGGCTTGAGCTTGAGGCTTGACTTGTGGCCTAGCTTTGACTTAGTTCGTGGCTTAGTATTTTGACATATATATTTGACTCATAGATTATGAATTAGGAACGTGATATTAACTCATAGCTTAGCTTAATGTAATGACTGGTGACTAGCATAAGAAATGGGCATGTGGCTTTATAAACTCTAGACTTAGGATAATGCAAAAGATTTATGCATAGAACTTTAGGTTTAGACTAGAGTTCAACCACTTTAAAGCACACACCACCTCTTCTATCAAAGTCAATAAACTCATTTACTGAAAAGGCAACTAAAATAAAACATAGGGAAATCAACAAAATAAATATTTAGGAAAAAATACTAAAAGTTGGTTTTTTGGTTATGCAGGTCAAAAAGACAAAGGCCAAAGGTGTTTGGAGAAAAATATTTAAGAATTAAGACTCTTCCTAAATCAATGAGGAAATTGGAATTTATGAACTAGGGAAAATGATCAAAAAATATTTCAAAATTTTAGCACAAGGATGCTAAAGATACTTAAAATTTCCATAAAAAATTGAGTGCTAACATTTGGCTCCAACTGAGATGGAGACCTCCCTGTGAGGCTCCAAGAACCTAGTAGTTATATTCGCCTTATCCATTGGGCTATGGAGTCATATGGCCTGTGAAAATTGATCTCTGTACACCTTCAAAACCATGCCTTTATTCACACAAGCTAACCTCTACTTTTGCTTCAAACAGAAAGATAAAGAAATGCTCGGGCAGTGAGATTATTTCCTACCCTACTCTACTCTAACCAGCTGAACAACTTGCTCAGGTGAAAAAAAACTTCCACCATAACCATTCAAACTGTTTGGTAACCAAATTCTTCTCTTCACTACAAATGATCCATAAAAAACAAGGAAAGTGTGACAGTTGACTAAATTCATCCTTCTGATCACCAATATTACCTTCAAATGTTGATAAAAAGATTAAGTCGGCATGATCCAAAGCATTTGAAAAGTGTAACTCTATTTACTCATCGACAAGGTCATGAAACTGGAAGCAATGCTTGATTAGTTTATGAAAGGTTACCTTCATTGTTTCAAAGCTACTGACAGTTTGTTTGATGTCTTCTACAAGCACACCTGATTGAATGACAGACACATGCATCTGTGGGTCGAATAGTTGCTTCATAACTTCAAAACCACTTGTTGGTTGATTGTTTATCCTCTCTGCATATTGAGTGGGGATAGTCTGTTGCTCATACACATGGTTTTTATTAAGACAGGGCTGTTCATTTGTTTGTGATGGATACGAGACTAGATTTACATGAAAATCCCATCAACACCTCCATAGCATTTACAAGGATCGGGATCATTATCATCATATATAAGAATAGTTATAAGAGATTCCAAACAAATCATAGAAAAATTGTGTTCATCACCATCAATGGTATGTCCATCAAAAATAGGTTGTCCATAACAAACCTTTGACTCTTGACATTCAAAATGTCTTGTTTCATGATTCTTTCTAACAACAAAGTATTCGTTACCAACGTGTTTTTCAACAATAAGTTGCTCTTGGTCAATGCTTGAGATAGTGACTTCCTCATAGGCAAGTTTGTCAAACATACCTACTTCGAGGACCAAATCATCCACTGTATTTTCTTCATAGGGACAACAAATAAAATCTGCCTCATGTTCAGAGTTGACATGATGTTGACTTAGAATCCTACCACAAGCTCGAAGGTTCTCCTCCACTTCCTCAGCATCCATGAATAATTGTGATAAATATGTATATTTTCTTTACCAAAGTTAAAAAAAAAAGGTTAGAGTGTTGAGACACTATGAAATACACCATGGCAGCAGTCTCAGAAGGTTTAATTTCCAGGGGCAGGCTGCAATACAAGTTGTGAAACCTTTGATTAAAAGAAGATAGAACTTCATGTTTTCCTCTTCTCAAAGTAGTGAACTCATTTAGGTACTGATCAAATGAATTTCTCTCTCCCCAGTATTTTAAAAAGATATCATATAGTTCATCGCATGAACCAATGGAAGAAACTTCTATATTCTTCAACCACAAGGCAACATCTCCAATCAAAGATTTAGAGAAAAGCCTCATGATAATATCTTCATGCAAGATTTCGAGATTATCGATGAAGTCTTGAAAGGTTGACATATTCTCTTCTCCTATAGTGTTATCTTTTCCAGAAAAAGTGGGTAGGTAGTCTACAAATCCGAGAGGGTAAGGATGAAGAAAGGATGGAAGCTTTAGAGGTACAAACATACTTCCCATAACCTTAAACTAGAATTCAATGGGCTACTAAACAGTAGAAGGTTGTTGGTAAAGGTCAAAGGAGTTGGCATTCTGAACTGAATCAATTTTATTATTTGCAAAAGGACAATAATCATTTGGTGCATGTTGAATTTCAATAGGCTGGTTATTAACAGCAGAGGGAATGGTAGAAGGTAATAAATCAACTTTGAAATCTGGAGAGGGGAGATAATCGTAAGGTTCAGACTGATTGAAAAATTGTTTATGAACCTCATCTTCTTCATGTGTTTGAAGTGGATGGATATCTTTAACATCAATGACATGGGAAGGGGATAAATCTACTTGTTTTAAAAATGAATATGCAAAAGCTTGTTGGTGGTCCTTAGAGTATACAAAGTAGATTATGATTCTCCTAATGTGTGCAAGGAAATTCAAGAAAGAATGAAGGATAAAGAGCACAAGTTCTAGAAAGAAATTCAGAACTTGATATCTGAACTTGCCTCTGCCTTCCATTTATGTCCAAGCTTGTTCCCAGAGTGGAGTCTTCCAACAAGTTCGTCTTCACGGAGTCGTCAGGTATATGATTACAGTCAATTTTCTGTATCCCTCTCTTGTCTACCATCAAGAGCTATATCTATGTCATTCTTCCAAGGGAACTCTTCAATCTGCTCAAATTCATCCCCGACAATGACACCATTTATGTTATCACTCCAAAATTCACCCAAGACTGTAATTAGGTGAGCTTGGTAACATCAAAATATTTGTAAATGTAAATGAGTTTTTAAAGGGTCAAATGGACAAAGACTCAAAATGATAATGTTCCAACTCAGAAAACAGGGCTAGCATGCACCAGCAATTGAGGTCTTGACTAACTTCAATCGGTAAGTGAGAAAAAGTATGAACAGAGGGAAGACTTCAATGAGAGGACTGTAGAGGTTGTTGTAAACATCAGGTCTGCAGTCAACCTAAGGAAGAAAAAGTCTTAACACGAGATCTTCTTGAGCTCAGAACTTAAGGATACTAAAGAAATATCATGATAACATAATAATCAAACATACATCATAATATCACCACAACCATTCATGTGAATCATTCAAAGCATGAACACTTTAGTATCAGTAAATACGTTGGAATAAGAAGATGATTTCTATTAACCAAAGATGTCTCAAATCAAATACATAACCAGTTCACAGTAATTTGATCAAAACATTACAATTTGGGGGCTTCAACTCAACCATTCAAACCCCTTTTTTCCTCATTTGGAACATGGATTTATAATAAAAAGGAAAGGCCACAGCTACAGGTGTGAGCTGGCCTTCCTCACATCAGATTCTCCAACAACATTTTTCAATTGAACACTTGTGCTAGCAGTTATAACCAAACTCCTATAAAAAGGAAACGTGTTGGTAACTGTTCCAACAATATTTAAATGACACTGCCTCCCTTGATATTCATTGGCGTGCCTCTGTTTGCATGCCAAGTGTCCTGTAGAGGTGGTAAGTTGTTATCATGCTACCAACTACTATCTCATCCATTCTCCACATCATCAGCCACCTAAAAGAGTAATGAATTCAAACTCCTTGATTCCAGGTCCCAATATGTAGTGCCATTCTGGTGTATCTCTGTGCAAATTTCGTCTCTACCAGAAATTCGGTAGAAAATTTAGGTAGCACAATGTGGAATACATAGCGCCCAGGAGAGTAGGTAGCGCCCAGGAAATCTACAGCACCCAGGAGAAAACGCAATTCCCAGGAGATTTGGCAGTGCACTGCACTTTGCACATCCATGCATGAAAATGGTGGAACAAGCAAGAAATTGGGAGCAATATCATATATATCATGGCTATATTTAGTTCTTCAACACCTGTATGCTTGATGCGTGGCTTGAGCTTGAGGCTTGACTTGTGGCCTAGCTTTGACTTAGTTCGTGTCTTAGTATTTTGACATATAGCTTTGACTCATAGATTATGAATTAGGAATGTGATCTTAACTCATAGCTTAGCTTAATGTAATGACTGGTGACTAGCATAAGAAATGGGCATGTGGATTTATAAACTCTAGACTTAGGATAATGCAAAAGATTTATGTATAGAAATTTAGGTTTAGACTAGAGTTAATCCACTTTAAAGAACACACCACCTCTTCTATCAAAGTCAATAAACTCATTTATTGAAAAGGCAACTAAAATAAAACATAGGGAAATCAACAAAATAAAGATTTAGGAAAAACTACTAAAAGTTGGTTTTTTGGTTATGCAAGTCAAAAAGACAAAGGCCGAAGGTGTTTGGAGAAACATATTTATGAATTAAGACTCTTCCTACATCAATGAGGAAATTGGAATTTATGAACTAGGGCAAATGAGCAAAAAATATTTCGAAAGTTTAGCACAAGGATGCTAAAGATACTTACAATTTCCATAAAAAAAATTGAGTGCTAACAGGAGGAGAAGCTCACATTTCATAAGCGCAAAGGAGAAATGTTGAGGCAAAATATGCATAAGGCAGAAGATCCTTAATGATGAGGAAAATTCTCTTGAAGCCAGAAAAAGAGATGGAGAATCCAGTCCAGAGGAACAATTTGTTTAGGACTGCTTGCAAAACCAATGATAGGGTATGCAAGGTAATAGTTGATAGTGGAAGCACAGATAATCTAGTATGCACAAAGATGGTGGAAAAGCTAGAATTGGATACAATTGCACATCCAAGCCCATATAAGGTTTCGTGGTTGCAAAAGGAAAGATAGGGGTTTATATAGATGAGATCTTATGTGATGTTATTCCCATGGATGTCTGTCATCTTTTTCTGGGGAGACTGTGGCAATATGACAGAAATTTTGTTCATGACGGAAGAAAAAACACCTATACCTTGGAAAAGAATGGTAGGACACATATGTTGTTGCCAATTGAAGACAAGAAGGTGAAAGCAGAAGAAACCAATACTATACTTCTCATGAGTGGGAAGAAACTTCTAGATGAAGTCAAGAAAGATTAAGACATGCAGTTTGTTGTGGTAAGAAAACCTAGAGTCATCTTGACCATTACCTTGATAGATGATCTACCGGAGGAAATTCAGGAACTGCTAGAGAATTTCGTTGATATAATGGTGGACAACTTTCCTTGTTCGTTTCCGCGCATCATAAGTATAAGCCATCACATTGACCTTATACCAGGAGAGAGTTTACCAAACAAAGCAGCGTACAGACTACACCGCAGGAGAATGAAGAGGTCAATAAGCAAGCCCAAGATTTGATGGACAAAGGGTTGATTAGGGAAAGCTTGAGTCCATGTGTTGTACCAACAAAGTTAAGTTCGAAGAAGGATGGTAGATGGAGGATGTGTATAGAATCAGGGGATATAAACAAAATCATCATCAGGTATAGATTTCCTTTACCCGGGATGGATGACTTGATGGATTGCTTGAGTGGGGCAAAGTTTTTTTCAAAAATTGATTTGAAGAGCGGATATCATCAGATTAGGATGACGGAAGGTGATGAATGGAAGACAAAATTCAGGACGAATGAAGGTCTATATGAATGGCTTGTCATGCCATTTGGCTTGACGGATGTGTCAAGTACTTTTATGAGATTAATGAACGAAGTCTTGAAAGATTTCATTGGAAAATTTGTAATTGTGTATCTTGATGATATATTGATCTTCAGTGAGACTGAGGGAGAGCATTTGAGACATTTAAATCTAGTGATTAGGAGGTTGCAGCAAGAGAATTTAATGATAAATATGAAGAAGTCATCTTTCATGAAGACAAAACTCATTTATTTGGGTTTTGTAATATCTTTGAATAAGTTGAAGAATGATCCTTAGAAGGTAAAAGCGATCAAAGAATGGCCATCACCGAGGAATATCTTTGAAGTCAGAAGCTTCCATGGACTAGCCAATTTTTACAGGAAGTTCATCGGAAATTTTAGTGGGATTAGTGCACCAATGATGGACACAATCAAGAAAAGACATAAATATTTTCATTGGACAAAGGAAGCAGAAAGAAGTTTCAGGTTGTTAAAGGAGAAGATAAACGAACATCCAGTTCTGGTTCTGCCAGATTTCAGTAAAACATTTCAAGTTAGATGTGATGCAAGTGGATTCGCGGTTGGAGCAGTCTTAAGTCAGGACAATAGACCAATTTCACACTTCAGTGAGAAGTTGAACGAGACCAAGATGAAATATTCCACGTATGATAAAGAGTTTTATGCAGTCATACAAGCGCTGAAGAAATGGAGGCACTACTTGGTTCCGAAGGAGTTCGTTTTGTATAGTGACAACCATGCCTTACAGTTTATAACCAAACATGAGAAGTTGAACCAGAAACATGAAAAATGGGTTGAATTTATGTAGAACTTTACTTTTGTTATAAAGCACATTTCTGGAACTACTAAAAATGTTGTTGATCCATTGAGCAGGAAATATTTGATTCTGCAGGAATTTCATGTGAAGACCTTAGGTTTTGATAGCCTTAAGGATATGTACAGAGATGATTTAGATTTCAAGGATGCTTATGAAGCATGTGAGAAACCAGTTCTTAGAGATAGAATCCAATGGATTGAATATTTAATTCAAGATGGACTGTTATTTAGAGGGAATCCCTTGTAAAGGAAAAACATAGTGGGGGATTGGCTTGACATTCTGGCCATGAAAAAACGTTTGTGCAACTTAACAGTTTATATTATTGGTTAGGGATGAGGACAGATGTCAGGAATTTTTTCAACAAATGTAGAATTTTCCAGCACGCAAAGGGGAAAAGACAAAATACAGGATTGTATCAATTATTGCTAGTACCAGAGAGGCCGTGGGACGTGGTAAGCATGGATTTTGTGTTAGGATTGTCGAGGACACAAAGATCTTGTGATTCCATATTCGTGGTAATCGACAGATTCTCAAAAATGACACATTTCATTCCATGTTAGAAAACCAGTGATGAAACACACATTACAAATTTGTTTCTCAAAGAAGTTGTTTGACTTCATGGTTTACCCAAGAGTATTGTTTCGGACAGGGATACCAAATTTGTTGGTCATTTCTAGAGGACACTATGTAAGAAGTTGGGAACATATTTATCTTTTATCTCGTCATATCACCCTCAGACAGATGGATAGATTGAGGTAGTAAATCGAAGTTTGGGGGACTTATTGAGGGGTTTAGTAGCTGAACATCACAGTCAGTGGGATCAAATTCTGCCACAAGCAGAATTTGCATATAACGACTCACCTAACCGGAGCACGGGACAGAGCCCATTCCAGATAATGTATGGAATGAAACCAAGGGGAGTATCTGAGTTGAGAGACTCATAGCAGAGAAAGTTCAGAAGTGTTGGAGCGGAAGATTTTGCAACAGAGATGCAGGATCTCCGCAGTAAGATTAAAGAGTGGTTGCAGAGTTCCAACCAGGAATACAAGCACAAGTAATATAATCACATGAGAGAGATTCAATTCGAAGTGGGGGATATGGTTTTAGCACACCTTAGAAAAGAAAGGTTCCTAAGGGGAACATATAATAAACTGAAGATGAAAAAGATAGGGCCGTGTAATATTTTATAGAAATTTGAGGCAAATGCTTATGAGATGGAATTTCCAGATGGTGTGGGAATATCACCCATATTCAAGGTAGAAGATCTGTATCCTTACAAAGCATATGGAGAAGGAGGAGAAGAGAATCAAAAGGAAGTTTAGTAGGTCAAACAAATCCCTGTAGCTGAAAATCTGCAGATGGAAAATATCATTGATCAAAGAGTTAGCAAGAAGACCCGGAGGAATACACATCTTGAATATTTGGTAAAATGGAAAGGACACCCAATTGAGGATGCTAGTTGGGAAAGTGAAATAGATATCCAGAAACATGGACAGACGGTGCAGAATCTCATGGACAGGAGTCCATGAAATTTTCAGCTAGAGGAGTATGATGCAGGAGCATCGCAAGCAAGCACAAGTGGAGGACAACTGGATATGCACCAACGCACATTTTGAAGACGTTTTGAATTTTAAAAGATGAAACATTAATGTAATCGCTGGAAGGATGTAATTGCCCTTAAATGTTTTTGGTATTGTAACGCAGATCTTGAGCGTTTGATCTCATCTATCATCTGTAGGCATTTAATGTAATGAATGTAATGTAGATGTAGGCTTTAATTCGATTAGATAGCTTGAAGTTGTAGGAGGAAAAACTCGAGAAAGCTCCCTCGTATGTATTGTATTGTATCATTATTCTCATAGTAGTTAGAAGTTGTAGAGCAAGAGAGCAGAGAAGAATAGAGATTGTAGAATTTGTATGAGCAGATAGTTGTCGTTATTGAATCCATGTACATAAGCACTTAAATTAATATAAGAATTATTTGATCCAATTTCATGGTGTTGTTATGGTCACTGTTTGCATCTATTGAATGGTATGTTTACAGTTTGCTTATATACTATGTTTGCATTTGTTTCAATGCTATGTGTATATCTGCGATTTCATGTTGAATGTAAGAAGTCTATGAGAGGGAGAGTGTAAGTTTCAATTGTTTTTCTTCCTAAGAATTCCTGCAAGGAGTGTAGTGAAAGCCCGGAAGGAGTGCATTGATGAGATTCTGAGTTTATCTCGAAAAATCTCAAGAGGGATACCATTGTTCTTATACCAGTAGAAGTGCAAGTATAGCACAGATTGATGCAAGTTGTGCGCAGGCCAGTTGAAGTCTTAGAATTTTCCAACTCAAGTGAGTGGCCAAAGGATTTCTATCCCAAGGAGTGCGCAGAGGTGGAAGACATCACATAATCAACGATTATCGTGAAGGTTGCAAGGAGTGCGCGCAAGAATTCCATAGAATCCTTGATTTTGTAGCAAGAACCAAGCTCAAGAGGTATAGAGACTTCAAAGATTTCAAAGGAAGGATGAGGTTTGGAGCCACCTCACAGAAATCAAGCTCAGGAGGAAAGACACCAAGTTATTTCGCTAGGAACATCGAGAACCTAAACGGATGGTGGAAACTCTCGGAGGGAAAAACGTCGATACCCGTGGACCGTTAGACCCAATGGAGTTGCAGGGAGGATAAAATCGAGAGTATTTCAACACTCACAAGCTCAGGAGGGATAGCTATCGTTATATCCAGAGGAGCGAGAGCCGTTGATTTGGTGCTTTGAAATTTCAGCATTTTGGGAGTCGGAAGTGTATAGGAAACAACTACCCGGAAGTCGCGATACACAAAATCCCGACGTAATCTGGACTGTCAGATCGTCGAAGGTTTGGGACCATTGATCTGTGGCGGAGAAATATCTCGATTTCAACTATCAGGCGAAGGGAGAAAGATACATCGCAAATCCCCGAAACGCGAAATCCCGACGTGCCAAAAGTTGGGCCCTAGGTCGCAGCTGAGGGTCACATCAGTGAAGAGTTAAGGGAGGAGCTAGAGACCGTTAGCCCATTTTGGAATTATGGGACTTGGAAGAGTCGGGGTGCCTTGTAACGGAAGCCCCGACATCACAAAACACGACGCGCCCTTTTTGGGTTAAGCCTGTGGTTGCGCTAGTGGTCACATGGAGTGGAGGCTCGCGTCTAGTGCATGTTTGCACAGGTGGAGTGTAGAAAAGGACCTGTGGTTATACGTTTTGAAGATTCCAGCTGGGAATCAAGGAGTCATTTCAGCTCAAAGGAAACTAAAGATCCATAGGCCGGGAGGTTAAAGGGACCCTGCTGAGGTGGGGGTCTGCGTCAACATTGGTTTTCCATCCAATGTTTTTCCAGGGGTATCTACTCAAAAATATTGTTGTTTATGTGTGCATGATTTGGTTTCAAGTTTTGCTTCCACTACCTTTGTTTGAGTTGAATATTACAATAGTTTATTTTTGTTTTGTGAGCTGCTAATTTGATTTGCAGTAAGGAAATCACTAAATGAAAAGATATATAGGTGGTGTAGTAATTGGTTTTCAACATCTAGCACATATTAGCTAGGAAAACTCTCTTATGGGGACTCCAAGAATTCTAGCTACAACATGAAAATATCACAGTAGAAAACTCACTTTATCTTGGTTCAATTTCTCATCATAAAATATTTTTCAAGCCTAACAACCTACTTCTTCATGCATTTACCACCTCCAATAAGTTGTCCTCGCTATCGACTATGGTTGGTGGTTGTTTTCAATAATCCACCCCCTTTTCCTCTCTTTTACACAACTATAAAAACTTTCTCGTCTCCCTATTCAAATTTCCTTTTCTTCCATGCATGTTGACTCTCATATTTCCCAAAAGTTATTTTACTCTTGACCCATTCTTTCATTAAAATGTGAGGTTACTTTCCCACCAAATCTCTTACATGCATTTAATGATTAGGTTTTTGGAATTTTCAAAAAAGAAAAAATAGAAGGTTTATTACAAAAATAATTTAGAAAGGTGTCTTGGGTTTATTAAGCATGTGGAATTCC